>VMDO01022349.1:0-15451 GCA_007922755.1 Pedetes capensis | reverse complement strand
TGGCTGCAGGCCTTTGAGTCAGAGTCTTGCTAAATTATACAGGCTGCTTCTTGCCTCGAACTTACAGTCCTCCTGCCTCTACCCTTGACTTCTTGGGATCACTTTTATGCCTGGTATAAAAGCTTTTTTGATTGCTTGTTTGTTTTTTACATTATATTACATATTTTCTTTTTAAAACTAGCATACAACACAAAGCTAAACTGATTAGTAGCTTGCCTGCTCCCAGGCTTGGAGAGATACTTCCTTTTCACAAAATCATGTACCCCGTAGGAAAAGAAACTCCCACACCCTGACAACTGCCACCCAATTTACTCTGCATCTTCCCTCAGATCCCTCCTCATATACACAAATTTTTATGCACATACTGAGGGGTTTTTTGGTTGTTTTATTGTTGTTGTTTTTGAGGTACTGTTGGGCTGAAGCTAGGGCCTTGCACATACTTTGCAGGTGCTCTACCACTAAGCTGGACCCTTATCTTGAGACAGGGTCTCACTAAATTATGCAGGTTTCCTCTGGCCTCAAACTTGTGATCCTCCTGCCTCTGCCTCCCGAGTCACTGGGATTACAGGCATGTGCCACTAAAAGGCTTATTTTTCAATTCAAACACATATAAGGTGAGTCTACAATGTGCCTCCCAATGGGCCTGGCACTAGTGTTTCAATTCTACTGTTGATTTGGAGGTTTATTTTTCTTGACTCTCTCAGTCCCTCAGCCCTTAAGCTTCCAAGGACTGGATCTGAGGTCCTATGCCATATTCCCAGGAAAGGATGACCACTGCCCTCTGCTATGGGAAGGCCATTCTTGGACATATGTGGTGGGATTTGCAGCTGTCTTTAGGCCTCCAACTTGGGACACTGTTCCTGAGGAGTAAAGAAGGAGATGCCCTGGCTTTCTACCTCCCACCTTCCTTTAATCCAATTCACTCCTCATAGTGGAAGGGGAATGGATTCTGGGCAAGACTAATTGAATCCCCCCAAACAGTGGGAGTTCTCTGTTTCTTCCAGCTTAAGGAAGTGTCCCCAGTAGAATGCCACTCACAAAATGGGATGCCTTCCTCCCTAGTGGCCTCTCCATCTGACTCCATCCTGAGAAGTAGTCTCCCTAAGTGGAGCATAAAGTGGAGTTTTATAAATTACTTTAGTGGCTGTCCCTGAGTTTACATTTAAACAAATATAAGTCTACTTTCTTTCTTTCTTTCTTTCTTTTTTAACGGTTGAACCCAGGGTCTCACATTTGCATGCTTTGCAAATGCTGGGCCACTGTACTGTACCCTCAGCCCATTTTTTCACTTTTTTGAGACAGGGTCTCACTAAATTATGCAGACTGCCTCTGGTCTCAAACTTGTGATCCTCCTGTCTCAGCCTCCTGAGTCACTGGGATTATAGGCGTGCACCACCACGCCCGGCTCCTAAGTCTACTTTCAAATAATAATATGCCACTTCATTTCTAGGACAGGTACCTTAGAACATCCTTTGTATTCTTATTCTATACTCTTCAGCATTGTTTTTTCTTAGTGTTTTTTCCTATGTGTATATTTCTTTCCTGTGTGTATACTATACTATATGTTTAAAGAAAAATCTATACCTATTAATTTTTTCACTTAATACATTGCAAGCACAGGGTAATTTTAAATTATTCATTTGACAGATATTTATATACTTCTTTTTTCTAGTAAACATTCATAAATTAAACAGATAACTAGTATGTAGTTACCAAAAAGCTTAAATCCTCACACAAACCTGGCTGTTAGCCTGCTGTGTAATTAAAGTTAAGTGATCTCATTGCGCTATGTTAGTATTTTTGAGTGCTTATAAAAAGGCTTAATTAAAAACATTAAAGTATTTACATTACTTATCCCTTAGTTTCTCTTTCTATATAATGACTTTTAGGGCAGAACATCTTCCTCATGGCACGATAAAAGATAAAAGGTAAACAACAATGCAAGATATAAAATACCCAAATAAAGCACATTATGCTAAGTAAAATAATCCAGTACAGAAAGACAAATACTGTGTGACCTCCCATACATGTGGAATGTAGAAAAGTCACTTATAGAAGCAATGAGTAGAATAGTGGATGCCAGGGAGTAGAGGATGAGGTAGGGAAAATTGGAAGAAATTGGTCAAAAGGTATAAGGTTTCAGTTAGTCAGGATGAGTAAGTTCTGGAAATCTGTTGTATAGCATAGTGACCAGAGTTAATAGCAATATATTTTATACTTGAAAATTGTGAGGAGAATCAATCTTAAATGTTCTTACCACATGCATTCAAAAATAAGGATGTGAGGTAATGGATATATTAATTATTTGGTTTAATCATTTTATAGCAGATACATATATATGCACCATAAATAGATATAATTATTATTTGTACATTATATCTTGACAAAGTTGGGAGAAACTAAAATTGAATAAAATACCCAAATTATTAGATTTTACACTTCAAATTTAAGCTTTCATTCTCATCCTAGAATTTCTGTTGTGGGAGCATCAATTTGTAGTTAAAAGAACAACTTTGCCTTGCACGGGATTCCATGCTCAGTCCCAACACCAGCTAGGCACCCTCTTATACACCTTAGTGAGCGTGGAAAGGCTTCTACTGTGGGGTTGGATTTCCAAGGCTACCATGCATGGAGACCTGTTTGATGGGGGCAGAGGGAGAAGGGGTCCTGACTAGGAGCTTGGAATGTGTTCAGGGCTTCCTGCTGAGCAGATCTCACCCTAGGGGTACAGGCCACAGCTGCTCCAGCAGCTCTACTGAGGAGCTTCTGCCCCAGAGCTCTAGGACTTCCTCTAGATAGTAGATCAATTTTTGTTAGGGAAGAGTGTGATATTTATAGTGATATATTAAGAAATACCTATTTGATCTCTGCCTCCTTGGTTCCTGGCACAGAGCTAAATCTCTTGTACACAGGGACACTAGGAGCATCTTTTGTTCTGACAGGTGGCCTTTGTCCTTAGTTCCTGACACAGAGCTCCTGAGACCTTTGTAATTTCCTGAGTGATAACATCTGACCCAGAGTTCCTAAGTCCCTTGGAATTCACTGAGCAACAGGAGCAGCTTTTGTTCTGGAGATGACTCTGGGTGGGCTCCTGGAGAACCTGGGCTGGGGCGTGGGGGCCAGAGTACCAAACATGTGATTAGAGCCCCAAGGCTTTCCACAGCATCCCCCCACCACTGAGGAGGGCAAATGGGCTGAAAGTTGAGCTGACCAGAAGCATGAGGTCTGATCAAAACATCCGGTGAATGTTTAAATTTCAAAACCTTATTACACTAATAACGCACTTACCCCACCATTCTTACCACTTCCTGAAGCAGTTCTGGAAGTCCTCTCTCGTGTCTTTAGTTTTATCCTCCATCATGACAACACTCCATCACTTCTAGCGTGGCAGTTTCTGTCAAATAAAAACATCACAGTGTGTCCTCATCCACCTGATTCACAGGATCTGGCACCATGCAATTTCTGGCTCTTCCCCAAAGTCAAAATGACCATGAAAGGTAAATGTTTCATATTGATTCAGGACACTGAGGCACCCAAGACAGTGGGACTAAAGACACAAAAGAGGCCTCCAGAACTGCTTTGGAAAGTGCCAAGACAGTGCAATAAGTGTGTTCCAAGCCAGGGGAAATATTTTAAGGGGGATCAATGGCAATGTGTCTCTTACTGTAATAATTTTTTTAAATTTAAACCTTCTCCCTATCTTTTGATCACACCTTGTGAGGGTGACAACTTACTACTGCAGCAGGAGTCCAAGGGGGCAGGCAATCTGCAGTGAGCCCTCCACGTGTGGGATCTGCCACTACCTCCAGGGAGCTATTCTCAGAGTTGAGTTGAGGACACCCAGCTGTTGCCCACTGGAGAACTGGTTGGTGCGTGGGGAACCCCAGCCTTTCATTGGAAGTGCTGGGTTAGGCGGTGTGTACATGGGGAAACCCTTGGGGTTTTTCTTATATCTTTCTGAGGGTACTTTGGCATTTATTCCCTTCATCCTGGTGGCCACTGCCCCATCAGTCGACTAAGGATAACAGACCTCACCTGTCAGAATGGTTGTGCAGAGTAAAGAAGGCATTGCCTGCCACACAGTAGGTGATTAACTAGTGGCCTTCTTAGTGGTTAGGTCGAGTTGACCATCACATAATTCTTAGGGGCATGTGGTACAGTGGGTTCAACTAAAGATGCTCACTAAAGTATCACATGTCACAATACGCTTTTGACCACAGCACAGTATTCTCTTTGCAGTGGGTTTCTGAAAGACCAGATTGTACATTAAAGATTATGACCCTGCCATCTGAGGGGACTTCTGCAGAAAATGACCTTGACCAGTGTGTCACTACTGTGGACCTCAGGCAGCACCTGGAGCACAGGCCCAGCAAGGAAGCTCCAGTGAAAAGTTTGGGAAGAAAAGGAGCAGGAAGTGCTAGTAGTGTGCACATGGTCACTCCAGGTCTCTTCCTACCCAGGTGTCTCAAGGCCCTTTGAAGAAGATGGGGCCATGCTTACCCAGGTCTGCCTGCTGACTCACCCATGGGGGAGGAGGCAGCTCATTGGACGGGGGCTGACTCTTGACCCATAAGCATTCAAATTGTCCAAATGCCTCCCAGGCTAAGTGTGCAGATTATAAAGAAAGGATAGGATGAATCTGTGATACACCCTCCCTGCTTCCAATATATATAGAAACCAGAAGCCAGGTCTTCTGGAAGTCTGTGGGCTGCTTTTAAAATATGCCTGTGAATTCTTTGAAGCTCATCTCCTCAAAAAGAGGACCCAGTCCTCTACCTGCTCACTGCCCTAGAATGTGGCATGGACCCAGTGTTGAGCTTCTAAGGAACAGAAAGTTCTAGAAGTGATGGCCTGTCACTTTGGGGAACTGATCATATGGCTTCCTCCTGGCTCTCTCCTTAATGCTCCTGGAACCCAGCCACCATGTTACAAGATAGCTCAGGCCACCTGAAGAGAGAATAGCATCCTCAGGTGGGCCCCAAGTAGTCACTAGCTTCCCCAATAGATGTCAGTGAAGGACCTTGAGATGATACCAGCTTCAGCCTTCGAGACTGGCAAATATCCCCTTGATACCCTGCCTGAATTCTTGTCCCTCAGAAACTCTGAGACATAAGAAGTGATTCCTGCTCTTTTAAGCTAGCAAGGTTTGGTGTAACTGGTTACATGGGAATAGGTAACCAATACAGCCATCTTGGACAAGCAAGAGCTTCCTTACAGCAATTCCATGACTGGAATTCTTCACCAATATTTAGCTGTTGGCTTCCAATGACTGTCATCTACTTATTTTCCAAAGGCCTCTTAAGGGTCCAGACAAGAAAAGTATTTTCCTTCTGAGGAGGCTTAACAGTGATTCTTGGCAGTACCAGAGGTATCTGGGGATTTGTAGGCAGTCAGGGTAGAGTGGGGATTTGAGATACCCAGCCACATGCAAGGTGATACTGCCAAATAAAGAACAGTTTCCTCTCCTACTCAACTGCTTCCAATGTCATTTGCCCCTGGCTTTTGTGTAGCATGATCAGTAAGAGGAACTGAGAGGAGGCTGGGGTGGAGAGACAGAAGTGAGAGTTCCTCCTCTCCTTGTCTCCTTCCCACCAAGCCCAAGGCCGCTGCTCCCCAATTCACTATGCTGTATTAATTGCCATCTCCCCTTGGACCTTCATGGTCAGGGGTCATAGGGCTTCCTGACCCCTGAGAACATCGATCTTTACTGAGGGTCTCCCTTAACTCTGCTTCCACCTTTATGAAACATTGTTCATGCCCTCCTTTGACCATACCACCTGTCTCCCACTGGGGCCCTCACTGGTGAATTTTTAAGTGTGTAGAAATGTAGCATTCTGTATGTTGTTGTTGTTGTTAGGTGCCCTTAAGTCATGTCCCAGTCATACGTACAACAGGCTAAACGTTACCCGACCCTCTGCCGTGCCCAGCACTATTGTCAGTGCTTCTCTGCCATTCACAGAGTTTTCAGTAGCAGACTGTTTTTGTTGTTGTTGTTGTTATTGTTTTTTCAGTACTGGGGGTTGAACCCAGGGCCTCGTGCCTACATGCTTTGCAAGTGCTGGACCACTGAGCTGTGCCCCCAGCCCAATTTTTTTTTTTTTTTTTTTTTTTTTTTTTTTTTTTTTTTTTACTTTTTGAGACAGGGTCTTGCTAAGTTACGCAGACTGCCTCTGGTCTCAAACTTTCAATCCTCCTGCCTCTGCCTCCCAAGCCTCTGAGATTACAGGTGTGCGCCACCGCACCCGGCAGTGACAGATTGTTTTGAGAGTAAGCTTCCAGGTCCTTCTCTCAAACCTACAGTACCCAGTGTTCCCAGGAAGTCTCCCTTCCAAGTCCTAAATAGGCTTGACCCTGCTTAGTTTCTGAGATCTGAGAAGACTGGATGGCGCAGTGGTACGGCTGCAGGCACTTCAACAGTTTTAGAGGGCTACAAAATCAGATGCGGATTAGAATCCAATCCACATGAGAATGAAATGTGCCTGAGATTCTAATCTGCATCTGATTCTGTAGCCTTCTAAAACTGATGAAAGGGTAATTAAATTCAACAATATACAGTATATGATGCATATAGGGTACACAGTGTACACATATGTCCTTAATTATATATGTGTTGTTATTGTTAGGCGCTGTCAAGTCAGTAGGTAGGTCCTATGGTCAGTGAATTTCATTTCTGGACAGTGAAGGGGATTTGCCTAATACTAATTATAATGGGACCATTGGGCCTCATAGGGTTGAGGACCCCTGACATAGGAGGATCTCAGGAGGCAGGGACAGGAGGATGGTGAGTTTGAAACCAGCCTTAGGCTACATAGGGAGTTTCAGGCAAGCTAGGCCTTGTCTCAAAGGGAGAGAGAGAGAAAGAAGTCAGAGAGAGAGAGAGAGAGAGAGAGAGAGAGAGAGAGAGAGAGAGAATTATAACTCAGTTCTGCAATTGTCACTTTTGATCTGGACCTGTTAGAGCTTGTTACCACTCCATACAAGACTCGTGGGACATTTGGAAAAATGCACATGCATGTTGCCATCCAAATGTAAACACAGCAATGTCTAATCCTAGGTTCTTGAAACAGGCTAGGGGGTGGTGGATGAGGAGGAGAAAGAGAGGGAAAGAGAAGAAGGAGAGGAGAGGTGATGGGAAGAAGAGGGAGGAGGAGGAGAGAAAGGAGGCAGAAGAGAAAGGAAAAGTTCTATTACATCATTATGTGAAACCATAGAACACCTCTGTCTAATGCACATGTCAGAAACAACTGAATCTTTCCAGTGTCACATCATGAAAATAAAAGGAAAACAAATATTAATTTTAAATTGAAGACAAAAATCAAGACACAAAGCCAGGTTTGGTGGTGCACCCCTGTAATATCAGCACTCAGGAGGCTGAGGCAGGAGGATTGATGTGAGTTGGAGGCCACCCTGGTCTACATAGTAAGTTCCAGGCCAACCTGGGCTACAAAGTGAGACCTTGTCTCTAAATAAATAAATAAATAAATAAATAAATAAATCCGCTCCCCTCAAAATAAAGAAACGTCCCTTTTCAGCAAAGCAATGTAGATAAGGGTGAGGAAGATTAATCCTGAAGCTTTCTGCTACTAGAGGTGTTACAATACACATAAGTGGAAATCAAAGAAACACGTCGAAATGACTTGCCTTTCTAAAACGTCTACTTTTAATTTATCTTCCTCCTTTTTGATGCATCACTCAGTGACAGTGAAGCAGCTCTGTCTTCTCAGTTAACGTTTATACCACCACCCCTGTGAGGGACCTACAGTCCTACAGATTGACAGGGATACGGCCCCCCAGCTGAACATGTCTCAGTCTGTTGTTAATATGAAGCTTATTTTCTAAATCAGAAAAGTTAGTTAAGTACAACTGTAATAGAGTTTTAAAATAAAACTGAGGGGGCTGGAGGTGGAGCGCAGTGGTAGAGCACTTGTTAGCATGCACTAGGCCCTGGGTTTAATCCCCAGCACTATAAAATACAATGAAATTAATAGAATAGAATAGAATAGAATAGAACAGAACAACAAAACTGAAAGCATAGCTCCAATGCATCGACTTTAGAGTTT
This sequence comes from Pedetes capensis, assembly GCA_007922755.1. Classification (NCBI taxonomy): domain Eukaryota; kingdom Metazoa; phylum Chordata; class Mammalia; order Rodentia; family Pedetidae; genus Pedetes; species Pedetes capensis. Next base: position 7,391 of record VMDO01022349.1, on the reverse strand, counting down.
GGTTTCCATCTAGCCCACCAATGCAAAGCTTTCCTAGTACATGCTTCAAGACTTCAGGGCACCTCATAAGATCAGAAGCAGAATCAGATCTGGGTTTGAGGGATCAGTCACCTTGTGTACCTGCCTGGGTGACTCATTACAAACGTTGGTCCCTATGCCTTGAACTTTCTTCGTGAAAGATAAGGCCAAAGCAGAGGACTCCAGAAGCCCCTTTCTTAAACTACCAGCTGCTTCTATTTGATGCAATCAATAATCTCTGTACACTTTTTCTAGCCACAGGGGCCAAGCTAGTGTCCCTTTGTGAGATGCATCTCAGCATTGCCAGACAATTATCCAGCTGAACTCTGTGCACCAACAGAATGTTGAATTCTGTTGTCTTATTCATTGCCTTGTGCATATTGCTTTCCCTTGTCATCTCCCCAGTGAGACTGTGGCACTTTGGGTGCAGGAACAAGGTCCTAGCTGATCAGGACACAGTGAGTGTCCAATAAATGGCTACTAGCTATCTAAATATTAAAGCATGCTATCAAGTCAATACAAATTAATACATGTGTGGAAGAAATATCTTATTTTAAAAATTAGTCTAAATCATCTTAAATCATCACAATCCAAGCTCATCCTTTTGATTGTTGAAAATGAGCAAGTTCTGAAAAAATCTGTTTCCCAGGCCTCCCTGGCAAAAGATTCTTGCATCAATGAATTTAATCAGGGAAAAGAAATGAGACCCAACCATCCTTTATTTTCAAATAATCTCGAACTCCAAGGAACTCAAAAATACATAAGCAAGACTGAATGCACTTTTGTAATAATTTTAAATATAAGTTGGAGGAGACAAAAAACATAACCATTTAATATCTGACCCCTTGCTAGAACCCATAAATCAATTCTAGAACTCTGGACATTCAGCTCATTTGTATTAGTCAGCTTTCCATCACTGTGACAAAATACCTGAAGTAAATCAGCCTGTAAGGAGAAAAGGCTTATTTTGGCCCATGATTTCTGAGGTTTCAGCCCATAGTCACTTGGCCCCATTGGCTTTGGGCCTTTGGCAGCACAGTGCTTCACAGCAGAGAACATGTAGTACAAGAAGCTTTTCACTTCATGGCAGCTAGGGAGCAAAGACAAAGGCAGGAAAGGACTGGGTTCCTGCTATCCCCTTCAAGGAAACATCCCCAAAGACCTGACTTCCTTGCACTGGGCTCCACCTCTTAATGGTCCCACTACCCCCCTCCCCCCCATAGCAGCAAGCTGAGGACCAAACCTTTAATCCATGGACCTTTGGGGAACATTCCACATCCAAACCAGAGCATCCTTGAATTAGTGGTTTTGCTTACCTTCTATCTGACCTTCTAAAGATGTTCACTTTATGATCAACAGCACAAATTGTTATATTTATTTTTGGTTTTTGTTGTTTTTTTTTCTCTCAATTTTGTCAAGCCACAGCCCAGGATGTCCAGTGTACCAAACAGAAAACATTCTGGTGAAAATTCTGATTTTTAACAACCTGAACTTTCTTGCTGTCTCAAGAACCAGCAACCCCCCAGGGCAACAGCAGCCTCTGTCTTCTGTCCCTAAAGTTCATCGGGAATTGCTCAGCAGCCCCTGGAGTCACCTGCCTGTGGTCTCATTGCAGTTTTTCCATTTTAGGGCTTCAGCCAACCCTGAGTCCTTGCTAAATGCTAGCTCTGAGTGTAGGGAAAGGTGAGACCTGGTGCCTCCCTGGGTGATACATCTCAATGAAAATATTATGACTGAAAATTAGAAAAAGTGCTAGGAAAATCAAAGGAAGGAGGATGAAGTTGGAAGGCCTCAGAGAAGAGGCAACACTTGAGCTGGACCTTGACGGGTGACTGAAGAGCCCCCCAGGGGAAGGCACTGGTGATATTCAACCCGAGGCTCCCAGGAAGGTGAGAGGATTGAAGCACAGCACTTTGGGGGAATTTCAAGTGGCTCCCTGTGACAGGAAATATTATGGGGGCAGGGAGGGGAATGGAATGAACTGGCCAAGACAGGAAGAGAGTTCCAGTAAGGAGCCATCGGGAGTTTATAAGCAGTTCCATTCAGATCACAGGAGAGCAGAAAATTCAAAACAGGCGAGGAGTCTTGGGAAGGCAGGAACACTAGCTGGGAAGCTGTTGCATCAGTCCCAGGGAAAAAGAAAGGACAAGGGCACAGGGTGACATCCAAGGCAATAGGTGCAGAGACCCTGCCACACTGGAGAATGCTGAGCAGGCAACACAGGCCTGGGAATCGGGAGGGGGTCAGTTGAGGGAAAGGAGCTGCGAGAGACTCTTAGAAGGGTTGTGGTGCAGCTGAGTGAGCGTCATGGGGTCCACAGAGACCAGGGGGCCACAGGAAGAGAGAAGCTTGGGAAAAGACAGAGTGTGAGATATGGTGAGGTACCTGTGGTCATTCAGGCAAAGAGTTCTGCCTGACATTGGAGAACACATCTGGGTGCCGACAGATGACTTTGGGATGGGCCTTGTGTTCTCCCATGGACTTTGGTTTTGATTCTCAAGATTACAGAGCCATTGTAATTCCAGCACAATGAAGCAACATTCATTCAACAGACATAGTAGCAGCAGGAAAGATAATCTGGCAGCTGAAAACGATGGCCTGATGCCAGATCAGGTGCGGAAATTTTAGTTCTTTGGTTTTTCAAACGGGAGGAGTTGCCATTTTATTTGCTTGATTGTTTGTTGTGATCACGTATATATTAGCTGACTGTCTCTTCCCAAGAATTTATGTAATTTCTAGGTCCTGGGGTAGACTTATTCACCACTGGTGTGAATCCAGTCTTTAGCACAGGGCTTCAAACCCACAAAAAATTGGGTTCAATTTTGGGTGCGGGTTCAATATGTTAAAATGTAGTGTTTGAGTTTGGTTCAGTTTTGGGTTTAAATCTTTTTTTTTTTTCTTTTGGCGGTACTGGGGGTTGAACTCACACCTTGCCCTTGCATGCTTTGCAAGTGCTGGACCACTGAGCTGCACCCTCAGCCCATTTTTTTTACTTTCTGAGACAGGGTCTGGCTAAATCACGCAGACTGCCTCTGGTCTCAAACTTGCAATCCTCCTGGCTCTGCCTTCTGAGCTGCTGGGATTAGAGGCACACGCCATCACATCAGGCCCTTGGGTTTAAATTTTATGTATAGATGTTGTTGTTGTTAGGTGCTGTCGAGTGGGCATCAGACTCATAGTGACCCTACATACAACAGATAAAATGCTATTGTTGTACTTTTCTACTATTCAAAGGGTTTTTAATGGCATATTGTTTTTTGGGAGTGGGTTGCCAGGTCCTTCTCCCAATATGTGTAGATAGCAGGGCTTTAAACCAAACCCCAACCTGAACCCTGAACCCATTCCGGTTCAAACAGTTTTAAAAATTTTTCTGAAACCAAACTTGAACCTGAACCTGAACCCCCAGTGAAAAATTGGGTTCAATTTCAGCATTTAATTTTTTAATCATTAGCTATTTAAAAATTGAAAAAAAAATTGCGAAAACTTGATTCATCTATCTACACATAGTATTAAAATTTTAAACCCAAACCTAAACTGAACCCGCTAAATTTTAACATATTGAACCTGCACCCAAATCTGAACCCAATTTTTCATGGGTTTGAAGCCCAGCTTTGGCCAGAACATGCACAATTCAAGATAGAATGAGGTTTAAAACCTCATTTCAGTCAAGTGCAACATTCCTTTACCAAGAGAGAATATGTAGCATCTCCAGTTCCTGCTTAACATCTTGTGGAGGTGGAGAAAGAAGCCAGAAAATACCTTCACTTTCTAGTTCTTCACTAGGATTCATGTATGGGGTCCTTAAGCAGAAACTGTTCTCCTACATGAACATATGTTACTATGAACAATCTTGATATTATTAAAATTAATTCCAAAGAAAGAAATATTACTTATGTTCACTATATCTAAACTTGTTTGTTTCTTTTGTGTATTTATTGCCTGGTAACCCTCTGGAAATTATAAGCTCCTGGAGAGTCACATGCGACTTGTTTATTGCCAAATCCTTGTGATTAGAACAGTGCCAGGCCCATAGTAGGTGCTCAATAAATACTTTCAGGATGACTTAACAATTTTTCATTTATTTAGTTAGTTTTGTGTTACTGGGGGGTTGAACTCATGGCCTCGCACTTGCCTTTGCAAGCACTGTAACACTAAGCTGCACCTGCAGCCCATTTTTTAACTTTTTATTTTGAGGTAAGGTCTTGGTAAGTTATACAGGCTACCTCTGGTCTCCAAATTGCAATCCTACTGCCTCTGTCTCCCAAATCTCTGGGATTACAGGCGTCAACCATCATGCCTGGCCATATTTACTTATTTTGGAGACATGGTCTCACTATGCAGCCTAGGCTGGCTTTGAACTCACTATCATCCTGTTTTCACCACCCAAGTGCTGGGACTATAGGTGAGTGCCACATTGTCCTTTTTAAACCTTTTAAACTGAGATTTAAAAGAAATTAGAATGCAAAGGAATCAGGAACTGAGACAATTTAAGGCTATAATGACAATCATGTTAATGATCCATGGTTAGTATTTATTGAGCAATTACTATGCAGTCAGATGGTTTAAAGATATGGACCCATTGAATCCTCATAGGACCCATGAAACCTCGTATAGGTTAAGAAATTTCCCCAGTGCAGCCTGTATTCATTCTTGGACAGCCTCTTTCTAGAATGTATGCCATTCCCTGCAATAGGTTCCTTTGCTGCCCTCATTAGTCTGATCACTAATATCCTTTCAGTTACTTTAGTACCTAAGATTGATAATACAGACAAACTCTCTGTAGCTTTCTTGTCCTTCTTCCAGGAATGATATGTTTGTACATATAATTCATTTTCTCAATTACTCCATTTTGCTAGTGGAAGAGCCCCCAACAGATTGGCAGATGCTTCATCCTAAACAGCTTTCTTTGTGTACTACCAGGTGTTAGTACAGTCCACACTCTGGGTTAGCACAAACATGGCTCCATGCATGTATTCCAAGGCCTGAGATTTATTTCCCCATGAAGATTCTCATATAGGCTTTTCTCTATGGAAACATCATGGCAGCTGGGCCCCTAAAACTCTATAGTCTTTAAGCCCCATTGCTGCTCAGTACAGTAGGGCTCAGGTCTGTGCGCTCTCTGCACCACCCCACTTCTACTTTGGCCAAACCAACCCACATCCCTGAATTTCTCTGCAAATTTCCTGCTGGCAAGCTTCCCACGTTTGAGGGCAAGGATGGATTCTGTGTGTTTACAAGCAATGCTGTCACCTATATGAGCAATGAGGAGCTCAAGAGTATAGTCCAGAGGCAGCAGCTCTGTGCACAGTGATTGAGCATTGCTGGTAGTGACATTGTATCTCTAGCCAGCACCAGGACATTTCCCACCTGGGTGTCATACACCAAGACAAACAGGCCAGTGGGAATGAGAAGGAGGAGGTGAGGAGAATTCGGGGGCTGCAAGATGCTCACTTGAAGATGTGGACTTTCCTGGTGGGCAAATGAGTGACCTTATTTGCTATCACAGTTGTCTGTGTCAGGTAAGAGGTCAAAAAACCATAAACTCTGTTGTTGTTAGGTGCCGTTGAGTCTTGTCCAACTCACAGCAACCCTTATAGGATTTGCAAAGGCTGATTGTTTTGGGATTGCCTCGGGAGTGGATTGCCACATCCTTCTCACATGTTTGTGGTGCTGGGAATTGAACCTGGGACCTCAGACTCCAGAGCAGTGGTCTATCAACCGAGATAAATCCCAGCACCCCCATAAACTGTGGCAGACATTTATTGTGGAGAAGCTGCTGAGGCTGTCTCTAACAAAGGAGATTGTAGCAGCTAGGAGAGGAAGGGGTGAGGCTTTTACAGTGGTGGGAGAATGGGTGATTGATGTGTCATATTGGGTGGCAGGAGGAAGGGGGGGCAGGGGACAAGGATGGCAGGGGGAAGGGGTGATTGATATGTCATACTGGGATAGGCCGGAAGACAGTTCATGGAGGGTTCTGATAGGCTGGAAGAGTGAAAAGGAAGTAGTCATCAGTTGCCAGGCCCCAGGGCAGATTTTGAGTTAGGTTTTGGTGGGCTTTTTGAGGACTGGGGTATAATGGGTAGAAGAAGGCACCTCCTTATAGGAAGGTGCCATTTTGTAACAGGTCCTGTCTAACAGTCTGTACCCTGTAGTGGCTCTATCAACAGGTCTCAGAGTCAAGCCTTCTTTCTTTTTCACAGTACCATCTGCTGCTTCCTCACCTACATTAATCAGTCCCAGTTTCAGGTTGTCTTGGGGCAGGTGAAGCTGGGTGAGAAGTGGCCCATTTTGATGCTAAGAAATTTGCAGAGATGTAGCCTAAAGAGAATACCCTATGGAAAGAGATAGGTTTATCAGAAGAGAAGCAGAAGCCCCAGGCCTAGCAAAAAGAGGAGAGTAAGACAGCTGCCCTGGCACTGACTGCCGAGCCTAAGGTCCCTGCTCACATGCTCAGAACGTTTGTGCTGGCTGGCTTTAAGCATGAGGACTCCAATGAGTACATGCTCTCTGTGGCACTGCCGTATTTTGTGGAGCACTTCCATAACGATGAAAGTCGCTGTGTATGCTGAGTACTGCTTCCCTGAAGAGCTCACCCAGACCTCCAGTGATTGGACAAGCTGAGAAAGAAGGCTTTCAAGTGTCAGCCTCTTTGGAACCCCCAACAGCAGCTCTGTTTCTGGAATCTGGGTCTTTCAAGGCCAGGAACTTCTACTGAGTCCACATTGGAAGGTGGACTACAAGGCATATACATGGTGGAAACTGGATCCTGGCAGTGAGGAGACCCTGACCCTGGCTTGAGAGTACTTTTCCTGGGAAAGGGCCTTCCAGCACATGGGCAAAGCCTGCCAGCAGGACAAGAGCTTAAAGTACACAGTTTTCTCTTTTTTATGGCACTGCAGGGCTGAATCCAGGGCCTCACACATACTTTGCAAGCACTCCACCACTGAGATGCACCCCCAGCCTCCCTCTCCTTTTTTAAATCTTGAGACAGGGTCTTGCTAAGTTATGTAGGCTGCCTCTGATCTTGGCTTGCGATCCTCCTGCCTCTGCCTCCCAAGTTTCTGGGATTATAGGCTTGTACCACCATGCTCAGCTGTAGTCAAGTATACATCTCTTGACATCACCTAGCTGCCTGCACCTGCTCTTCACAGTGCATTAAAGGAAACTGAACACTAGAAAAAAGTGCTTATATGATACAAGTTTCAAAGGGAGCATGTGCTTCATTCCGTAGCTCAGTTGGTTGAGTGCTGCTCCACACTTTCTGAGGACCTGGGTTTGATCCCCAGCACCACAAAAATGGGAGAAGGATGTGGCAATCCACTCCTCAAACAATCAGCCATTGAAAACTGTGAGAGTCACTATGAGTCGGACCC
>VMDO01022348.1:20000-33635 GCA_007922755.1 Pedetes capensis | reverse complement strand
CTGTCAAGTAGATTTTTAGAATGTATCTGAGATACTAAAGGAGTGAGCTATGGGCAGTGTATCATTAAAGACATTAATTTAAAGAACAACCAATTAGATTAATCTCATGCTCTCAGAAGAAAGATCCCAATAGAATTATGTTCCCTCTCAGAGAAAGGAACTCAATACCATTAAGTTCATTAAAGGGTTATGCCATATTTTAGTTGTAGTCATTGTAACCACAGCTCTTGCTGTAGGTGAATATTAAAATATCTATGAGGAGAATTTCACTGTATAATCCTAGGTAAACCAGAACAAACTGCCCAGAATATCCTTCCTTATACACTTCTGCATTAGCATAGGCTAGAAGAGGCATTTTGTTCATGATTTAAAGGATAAGTGAAGCTCCAGCTATCTTTTTGTGAATGTTAGGCCTTCATTGTTACTTATATATCACCTCTACTGCTTGGCATGGAAAAAAATAGAGTCCATAGCACTGAAAACTCCTCCTTCTATTTATGTCTCCAACTCCTGGGCCAGGAGTTATTAATGACATCATCTAATCCTACAGAAAAATCTGATCACCAAAGCTGGAGGGTTGGAAGTGGTGACACCACTGTGGGATCTAATGTGGCCTTTTCAGAATCAACCTGTGGGTTCGGATCTTTGCTGGATTCCCCTCATTTACACCCACTTTCTGATCTTGAAGACATGGTTAGCACCAGAGAAGAAATATAGCCTGGTATAGCTTTCTTACCAGACCCCACCTTTGAGAAAAGTGGAATCTTTGTTCTAAATCTCTGGGTATTTATAAATATCCTAGTGTTCATGTTGAAATATCACTGATATAGACTAAAACCACTTTAAATTTCCAACAAGTATTAATTACATTAATGAATACATTCTTCAGAGAATCTCTGCATTTCTAGTATCTAGAATAGGAGTTATCTCAAAAAATATTGCTCAAATAAATGTAAAATAACATATGCATGACCTAATCAATCAATCATTGACAGTCCCCATCATAAAACATTAATGGCAAGTGAGGAACTTTGGGGAAAATTTTCATGATTTATTGTTACCAAGAGTTTTCTTGGCACACTATAAAAGAGGAATATGAAATACTGTTTTGAGAAATGAAGACTAATCATGGAATGGAATTGTTTAGCACTATGCTGTCTACTTTCCTCATTTATTTTTGAAATTAGTAAAGAGAATGTTTCAAAATATCATTTCATGTGTTATTAAATGCATTAAGCAATGGATATACTTGGATACTTTCAATGAAATATTGAGTTTTCTGAATAATTGTCAATATCTTAATTACTGTGAAAACACAGAAAGCTGTGTCAAAACCTTGGGGATGATATTTTATCAATACCAGAAAACAGGTGTGTTTAACGAGTCAGATTAAACATACTTGAAGCAAGGTTTCAGATTGGGTTAATTTTTTTCCTCATAATCAAAATACACTTAAATACATTGAGATGGTGCTAGAAATCAGTAAGATATGTTTTCCAACTTATACTATTAAATGCACCAGACTGTGCAAAGTTCTAAAATCCTCATTACAGAGACAAATATTTTAGATATCACGTTAAGGAGAGATCTAGGCAACATTGTAACAAATGGTAAACAAATGTGTCACTTTAACAATTATTGTATAGAAAAAAATCATGAAAAGAACTCACATTAAAATAAATGCATTTTAATAAACATCTTCATAAGATAATTCCATTTCCAGTGGATTCTAATTATCTGTTTTCTGCAATATGGAAAAAACTGCAAAAAAGCAAAAGTATTAACAGTACCTCCACGTGGAAAAACAAAGTTTATATCTATAATACTACGAATAAATATATTTTAGATTCATTTCCTGGAATACTATTGAACTATTATCACTCATGAGAACAAAGATGAATACCACAGACATAATATTAAAAAAAAAGAATCTAGTCACGAAAATCTACACAATATGTCAGTTTATATGTTTCAAAACAAGCAAGCAGAGCTATGTTATTAAGAGGTCAAGATAGAGGTTAGTCTTTCCTGGGTGTTAATGACTGGAAACATGCACAAGAGGGCTTCTGGTTAATAATAACATTCTTTCCTTTGGTAGTGATCATTTTGTGAAAATCTATTAGGATACATATGTGTAATTTTTACATTTTTATATGCATATTGTACTCTTTCCTATATGAAAACAGGAGAAATAATAGTAGATCCATAATGCAGTATAAGTGATTCATATGAGGCTTAATACATGTTGTGGATATTTATATTTTTCATTAGACAAATCAAGTTTGCAATAAAGAAATATATTACACTCTTTCTGAAACAATAAATGTGTTCAACTTGTGCATACATTTGATCTCCAATTGCATGCATAGTTTTCCATGATATAATATTTGGATACTTAAATAGCCAACTAAATCATAAAATTTTCTCCAGGTACCTGAATGCAGATAAATAATTTTCAGTAATCATTGTTTGGTACACAAGTTGCACCTTAATGAATTTAAACTGGGTAAGGAACTTCCCTTTAATGGATTTTATACCAAGTTCTTCCTTAAATTGTGACATAATTTCTTATGATATCAGGAAAATATGATTTCCTAACAAAGTTTAGATGAAGAATCTTTAAATAAACCACAATTATTTTGAAAATATTTTTTAACAGAAGACCTGAGTATACTTCATGATTCTCCTTCCCTCTATTAAGAAGTCATTTTTCTTAATATCATGAGAAAATAATCTTAAAACATTAATACCCACTTCTAAACAGAAGAAAATTATGTGTTAAGAATGAAGGACATCTCAAGCTATTTACAGCAACCATCCTCTTGTTTCTATCACCAACAGTATCCCAGAGCCAGATGGAAAATGCAATTATGTAAACCTAGCATACATGCAGGACTAGAAACATAATCTGGGAATACAAGTAAAAACACTAATGGCCAAGTATTACGTACCAAGATGAAGATACCAGATGCAATGTCCTCCTAATTCCAGGACTGTGTGGCTGCTCAGGTCACAAACACATGAACCAGCTTTGCATAAGGGTTTTATTGCTTTATAACTTTTCCCCTATATCTTTTATTTATAATTCAAAACTTTATTGAGAGTATACAAACTAAAACAAAAATGCTGTTTAGGCAGAATTTAAAATTTTTAATTTTATCCGATAATGTATGTTACAACTTGCTTTTCCCTTAGAGCAATGCTTCCATTGGGTATTTATGGGCTTTAGGATACAAAACCTCGTTCTCCTTATTTTATCCCCATTACTTATGGACTAGGCACCTTCTCATTTATATTGTCAAGCTACCAAATTTATAAGAGAGCCATTTAAATGCTCTAATTTTCAGCCATGAAATTATAGCCCCATGATGGTTAATTTTATGTGTCAATGTGACTGGCCATGGGGTGCCAAGATTAAACATCATCCCTCTATGCTCCTTTCAGAGTATTACTGGATGAAACTAGTATCTGAATCACTAAAATGAGTAAAGTAGTTTCCCTTTCCCAATGGGTCTGGGTACTATCCAATCCATCAAGGGCCTAAATAGAACAAAAGTCAGAGGAAGAAGGAGCTTGATTCTTTCGTTTCCTGTCTACTTGCTTAAAGTGGAATATCTCTTCTCTTCTTCTCCTGAATTTGTCCCTTAATATCTTCAGGGGATTACATCTAGGATATCCTACAGATACCAAGATATACTGATGATAAGTACCCTTATATAAAATGAAGTGGTATTTCCATATAATCCACATATATCTGCCGGCATATTTTCAATCATCTCTCAATTAATCATAATACCTAACAGAATGCAAATGCTATATAATCATTTGTTGTACTACATTGTTTAGGGAATAAGAAAAAAATCCGCACATGTTCACTACACATGTAATTTTAAAAAAATATTTTTCATCATTGATTGAAGGAGTCCATGGATGCACAGATAGTAAATAACAAGTGTGTATGTATGTGTATGTGAATACATATGTATACATAAATGTGTGAATATATAAGCATACACGTATAAATGCATGTGTATTTATGTGAATATATGCATGTACATTCTACTCTTTCCATTTCTCTGGAAAATTTGAAGATAAGTCACATGGACAAGATCTGACACTATAATATTAAAAAGAGGGAAAATTTTAAGGTCTTATAGGATAAAAACAGAAGTCCCAACCTATATACCTTAAGTAGATCTTTTATATTCTTCTCTAAACTTCACAAAATGTGCTGACATTTCTAATGAAACATTAAATTATGCAATATTTATTTATTCCTGTTCATCTCTGTACACCAACTGTGATTTATCTGAAATGCCATATTCAGTATATTTTGGGATTTGGAACCAGTTAGTAACTTAAATGTGTGCCATTTGCTAACAAAAAAAGGCAAAATATGAACTGATAGTAGCTATCTTGCTGATCCTTCACTGTGAGCATACAGATTGTACTCATAGTTATTCTTTGTGTTTAATTGAAAAGAAATCAAGAAATAGTTTCTTCTAATCTCTGTTTTTATCTTAGAGTACACTTATTTCAACTTTGAGTAGCACATATAGTTGAATGTCATTTTGAAAAACAGAATTAATATTATTATTTCATTAGTTGAAAAGGACAATGAAATGAGGATGAAAATAAAGGCACATTATCCTATTCGGCTAATATTAATTAATTTAGCATGTTTCCTTCTTGTTTGTTTGCAAATTATTTAAAACTTAAGGTAATTGCCAAAATCTCTTTGCCATGTTTCAGCAAATATTTACAATATTACCATACTTAAAATTCAGGTATAAAATTGGATATTAAACTTGATAAAATGTAAATAATAATAATTATTATTTTTTCAGTATTGGCGGATTAAAAGCAGAGACTCATGAATGCTTTCCAAGTGATTTACCATTAAGCTTCACTCTCAGCCCAAATTTTTACTTTTATTTTGAGATAGGGCCCCTCTAAGTTATTCAGACTCCCTCTTGCCTCCAACTTGTGATCCTCCTACCACCACCTCCCAAGTTGCTAGGATTATAGACATGTGCCACCATGCTCAAAAGATGTAAAGAACTGAATTTTCTTTGATAAAATTCGTTATTTCACTTGGTTTTATAATACACTCATTTTATTCAAAATATTTTAAGTGACAATATAATTATCTTATTAAGTAAAACAAAGAACAGGCAAATATAAAAAGCAGCATATCCTTTCTCCAAAGCTACAATGGACTTAATTGAAGTAATTGAGTCTGAAATGTGGCTCACTGGCAGAAAATCTATTGTTGTTGTTCCTTTGAGTCTGCTCTGACTCACAGAGACCCTCATAGGATTTTCAATAGCTGATCACTTTGGGATTACATTGCCATGTCCTTCTCCAATTTTTGTGGCATTGGGGACCAAACCCATGTCCTCAGAAAGTGCAGAACAGAGCTCTACCAATTGAGCTAAACCTCAGCCCTGAAAATCTTTTATTAATTTTTCATTAGGTAAGGTGTATCTTTCCCCATACTTATAAAATAATAATAATAATAGTAGTGTGGAATACTGAATATTAAACAAGTATTAAGTACTATACCAACCTCATTAGGAAATGCTGAGGAAGAATCTCTAGATACTTTATATCTGTAGTACAAGTGATAATGATATATATGAATTAGTGAAAATCACCAAAGAAGGTACATATGAAGGAAAATTATCTTGGCTCTTTAAGGATGAATATAATGATATGTAACCTGCAGCCATACCACTGTGACATCTGATCCTATCAGATCTTGGAAGCTAAGCAGGGTTGGGCCTGGTTAGTACTTGGCTGGGAGACTGCCTAGGAACACCAAGTGCTGTAAGGTTGAGAGAAGGACCTGGCAAGCCACTTCCAAAAAAATAATCAGCTATTGAAAACCCTATGGATAGCAGAGAAGCAGTAACAATACTATTTCACCTATTGTATGTCACTATGAGTGGAACACCAACTCGAAGCTACCTAGCAACAACAACATAATATGTGTGTACATGATGGGAACAAAATTCTTAACTCTCAAGCTGTAAATAAGCAGAGAGAAAAAGCCATTCAGACAGCACATTGAATGTTGTCTTGTGTACTTTCAATACCTTTATAAAGCTAGTTATATAAGTGAGTTGAGTTAATAATATTAACTGGCCCTCCTGACCTTATACAGAACACAGGATATGGTATTGTGTGAAATATATATATATATATATATATATATATATATATATATATATATATATATATATATTTCCCATATATCCATATTTAATAGCAATATACTAGTGTTTTAGGGAAACAGGAGAGTTTACTATTCTAAAAGAACATTAAAAATACCATTTACACATTTAATCTATCATTCATTGGTCATTTATCATTTAAGAGCCAAGGTCATCATTCAGAATTCATTCTTATTTGCAGCTTAAAATCCTCCAGGGATTTCTATTTTTCTTTTCATAATAAAACTAAGCTCTTATATACATCATTTTCCTGTTACATTTCTTACTGCATCCATGCCTGTACATCCAGATATTATCAACAGAATTTGTAAAAGATTTTGCCACTATGCCACTGTGCTTTTCTCTATACTATTATTTTTCTGTCTATAACATAAGACGATCTTCTAGACCTGTGACTGTTTCTAACGCAAATGAAGTTTAAGTTTTCAGAGAAGTTTTAACTCCTTATGCTTGCAATGTAGTGTCTTTTTACACTGACAATATGTGACAATCTTCCCTGACTGAAATTTCTCCAGATCTAGACTATTTCATATCCTACTCCATCTTCTCAAAGAAGACCATGTGACTAGAGGAGCAGTTATGAAATTCTTTTTATGCAACAAAGTTAATGATAAAAATGGTCTTTTCTTTGAAACCACCAAATGAGATATTCTTAAAATATTTTCTGGTTCTGTTGTTTTAGCTGCTGTTGAGTCAGGTGCAACTCATTGTGACCTTCATAGGGTTTGCCCTGGCTGATTTTTTTCAGGATTGTTAAGGGAGTGAGTTGCCAAGTAATTCTCCCATTTTTGCTGTGCTGGGGATGGACCCCAGGGCCTCAGAGCATGTACAGCAAGCACTCTATCAACTGAGCTAAACCCTAGCTCATTTTCTGGTCTACTGGTTAACAAAGGCACAGTTCGAGCTTGCCTTTAACTTGCTTCTGTGGAAGCCAAAAGCCCTGATTCTTCCCTTGGATGACTTAAGTTATAAAAATACAAAAAGGTTCTAAGTATTTACTTCCAATGGAAAATTTTGGTTGGCATAGTTTAATTGCATCATTAAACTAGTGTAGGATAGATGAATAGATTTGTAAGCATTTAAATTATATATATTGGGAGTAAAATAAAGAAATGAAGGAAGGAAGGAAGGAAGGAAGGAAGGGAAGGGAAGGAAGGAAGGAAGGAAGAAAACAGGGAAAAGAAATAAAAAATACAATAGTCAGAGAAGGGAATTATCCCATAGTACTATTTGCCTTTTTTCTTCTCATCTACACACTTAGATCTTATGCTTCCTCATAAATATAACACATTCAAAATATGACTGATTTATGAGAAAGTTCGAGCACCAATAAAAACATAAACCAAAAATATCCTAATAAAGAGGAAAACAAAACATTCCAGACTTAGTTTTATGAGAACATTAATAGATGTGTCAGCCAACTGAAGAAAATCTCTGATTCTTGACTCCCAAAGGAATCAGGGCCTGCTTTATGACTTTCTGCATTATAATATGCTGTCAGCCATTCATTATAGATGAATTAATTCAGATTTTTATTTTCTGATGAAATCCATAGAAATATATGCAAAAATATGGACACAAGCTGTGCTAACATGTTCATTGTAGATTTCGGTGAGCTCATTATTGTTGAATACCATTAAAGCCTTATGTTAGCAGAACTTCTAAAGTAAACATTTTTAACTTTTAATGCAGCCTTTAGAGAATTGTGTGATGTTGATTTTCTGTAGAAGAACATAAATTTTGAGTAAATCTGTGTTTTTGTCAAGTATTTTAGAGATAAAACATTTATTTTTTTTAAATAACAATGTTGGATGATATGGAATGCTGTCTTTTTTTTTTTTGTATTTTTCTAAAGATGTAAGAAATACTGCAGCCTAACCCAGTACTTCTTAGTACAATGGCTATAATTGACTCTTGTCTTCCAAAGAGCAGTTATGAAATGTGGATAGTATTATCACAATCAAGTCTATCCTTTAATTGGCTTCTGGATCAAAGAGGCAATGATAACCCAGGTGCCCTAGCTCAGCTAAGTACATATGATATCTGAAGACAATCCTGAAATGTAGTTATTTAATTAAATGTGTTACAGATGAAGACTTGCTTTCAGAGGCAATTCTGTGCTTCTGGAGTTTACTGGTATTGTATGTTTATTGCTCTTTTGTTTATATAGCATCGAAATTATTTGATGACAATTTTACACTTTGAAAAAATGAAAAATATTTTCTTATAATATGCTAAATATATATTCAACATTAATGCCCTTTATTCAATAAAGAGTTAATTTTCACAGTATAATCTCAGCAGATCCGTAATGTATAGTGGCCTAGAATTTAAACACTATGTAAGAACTAAGGCATAATTATGAAACAGATTTCTAATATTATCTCAGAAATTACAACCATGTTAAATGAGTCATTAACTTAAGCAGATTGCATATATATATAATGTATTTGTATATATTAAAGCAACCATCGTTCTGGAGGCTGGTCAAATGAGTATCTCTATTGACCACATTTCCATCTCTCATGCACAGAACTGTTCCATTATTTTCTACAGGGACGTGGGTCTTGCCTGACATTTGTTTTCCTATTTAATTCTTCTTCTTATTAACATTTGGACTGGGACTTATCTCAGTTGGTAGAGCACTGCTCTACAGTCTCTGAGGTCCTGAGTTCTATTCCCAGCACCCCAAAAATGGGAGAAGGACATGGCAACCCACTCCCAAGGCAGTCCTGAAACAAAGTGCCATTGAAAACCCTATGAGGGTCGCTATGAGTTGGATACAACTCGACGGCACCTAACAACAACAACAACATTATTAACATTTACTACAGTCAAAAGAAAAATATTGAATGACAAAACTTTAGTCTACTTGAAATATTTCTAAACAACTAGATAGACAATTTAATATATGTAGTTGATGGTTGGCATATAGTGTTTATTTATAGTGAACAGGATAATAAGAACACATTGTGAAAATTTTTGTGGTTAGAACCTGCTTTTATGTACATACAAATGCCATATTCGGATTTTCTGAAAGATTGTCTATTGGTTTTCTATATTAATTTAAACTTAGAAATCAATACTTTTAGTACTTACAGCATTTAGTGCAGCATATCTTACAAGTATCCCTGTAAGAGCTTTCCAAAACTAAAAGAATAAACTATTTCATGATAACTATTGGAAAAGGATCACTTTCTAAGAAAATAAATTCAGTCTGGTGAAAGACATTTTACAAATAGTTATTAATAATCTACTCTGCCATCTATTCTTCTTATTTTGTGATTATAAGGAAAAGGCATACAATCTCTATAAAATATATAAGGTAGTACAATAAACTAAAAATAGAGTTCTACAACTGATAATTCAGTCACTTCACAAGGTATCTTCATAAATAACGAGATACTTTCACTGGCCCTCCGTGTTGGTTTCAGGGCTTATTTCTAATGAAATAAATCTTGTGTACATGTAAGATATCAAGATCAATTTAAAATTAATAACATTGCTGTTAGGTGTTGTAGAGTTGACGACAGTGACCCTGTGTACAACAGGTGAAACACTATTGTCAGTATCTCTCTGTTATTCATAGGGTTTTCAATGGCAGATTGATTTTTGGGAGTTGGTTGCTGGGTTCTTCTCCCAAGCCTACAGTAGCTGGTGTTCCCAGGTGGTCTCTAATTCAAGCAATAACGAGACCTGACCCTGCTTAGCTTCTGAGATCTGACTGGATGGAACACCACAGGGCTAAAGCTGAAGGGAATATTAATAAAATGCACAATTAATTAATTAACTGTGATGCAACAAAAGCACATATCATTTTTGTACATTTCTACAAAAGATATAATGCTATCTATGCTCTTCTTATGAACTGAGAAAAATGAGTTTCTGAAAGACAAAGAGATTTCCCTAAAGCAGGAGCTAAAAAATATTGTCATGATATATGAGTGTAGGCGGATGTGACTGGAAAAATAAATTTCAGATTTATTGTCATAGTCACCGTCATAAAAAACAAGAGTTAGCAGACTGAATTCT
This sequence comes from Pedetes capensis, assembly GCA_007922755.1. NCBI lineage: Eukaryota > Metazoa > Chordata > Mammalia > Rodentia > Pedetidae > Pedetes > Pedetes capensis. The sequence continues at coordinate 23,367 of VMDO01022348.1, read as the reverse complement.
AGGGCATTTCAACATTCAAAAGTAAGGAATACATAGGAAAGCAAAGTAATGGCTGAAAAATGAGCCTAAAAGCAATGGTTAAGAATGTATGTTAAGTGATGTAAGGTTAAGTGATATTAAGATCAAAAAAGAAAAGGAAAGAAAAGAAAAGAAAAAGTCATTGGAGATAGCAATTTGAAGCAATTTTTAAATATATAGGAACACTTTCTGTAGAAGAGAGAATGGAAAATAAACATTTGATAGTGTATGTAACAAATATAACACCTTTAAATGTTTTGCTAAGATAAATGTGGTAAGTAGTGATTCTAGACAGAGGAAGGACCAAGATAGTTTTCTTTTTTTAATGTGAGAGAATTATATCATCTGGAGAGTGATCCAATGGAGAAGGAAAAAATCAGTGTTACATGAAAGAGGCAAGGAATTGTTAGAGCAATATTCTTAAGTTGTCAAATAAAAATTGTATTGCATAATGTCAGTGTTTGTCTTAAACTAAAGTCACTGAGTATTTATTGATAGTAACAAAAGAAAAGGTAGTCTCTATGCACGTTGTTTTTGCTCTTGTTGCTGTTGTGGTTGTTGTTAGGTGCCATCAAGTTGGGTCCATCTCATAGCAACCCGATGTACAATAGAAGGAAACACTCCTCAGCACTGTGCCATGTCTGGCTCTATTATCAGTGCTTTTCTGCTATTCATAGGGTTTTCAATGGCGAATTGTTTCAGGAATGTGTTGCCAGGTCCTTCTCCCTAACCTTCAGCAACTGGTATTCCCAGAAGTCTCCCATTCAAGAATTAACCAGGATGACCCTGCTTAGTTTCCAAGATCTACAGAATCTTGCCAGAGCAGTCAATGTGCATACGTTTAGATTAGTAACAAAAAGAAAGGTTGTAGACATATGTAGGCAAATGTGGGTGGATGTGGTGATATAAACCCACAGAAGTTTCTTTCTAATCATACTAACCTTGCAAGTGAAAGAACTGTGTTCATCATTTGAGAATGAAGAGAGAATAGCCTGTGTTTGAGGTCTGAAGAGAGAGGAGAAAAGTAAGTAATATTTCTGCAGGAGAGTAGATAGTGCATAGATGAGAGAAATACAGAATGAAGCACTGTCAAACCACTTGTGGTTAGTGATTATGGATTTAAAGTGGGACTAGAGAGCATGTTGTATGTGGTGCTAATGTTACATTCTTGCCATTTTCCAGTATACAGCTTCAGGCAAGTTTTAAGTAGATGGTTGTACTTAACTAGAGAAGTATTAAAATCTAAAATTAAATGATTAAAAATTAAGGGAGATGAAAGCATGCATAAACTTCATTCTAAGTACATTTACTTTACTAATGAAACTACAGTGATGGTTGTATATCATATTGTGCATGTTGTAGTTGATATAATAAATATGGTGTTAGGAGGTGACTTGAGGTATTGAATCAACCTGGTTTGAAAATTTGTATCAAGTTCCTAAATTTAACTTTAGCAGAACTGTATCAGTTATTGCAATTTGCTAAACTGAACTACATAACTTAATTGCTTATCTCATCTTCTAGTAGAAATATAGCAGGCTAGTAAATATGGACAGCCCACTTTCTATGTCTTCACAATTAGTAAATCACACTATACTCCTTCATTTTACATTATTAATGGAATATTGAATACTATGTTCCATTATTCATTCAGTTTGATAATTTCATTATTGACTAAATTACAAAGAATGTCAACTAAATACAATCAAGTACAGATTAATAGGTCTTTAATATCTTGCAATAATTAGAAGTATATATTAAAAATTACTTGCATTTAGCTTGAATAGATTTGACTGTTATTAGGATTATTATTTCCAACTGTTTAGGTAAAGGGTTCAACTTAGAATACAATTTTCATTTTCTGTTTCTGGAAGCTATGCTAAGTTTTATCAGAGCAGATAGAAACTTACCTCTAATAACTTTAGAAAGGTAATTTCACAGTATGATGCATTGGCATTTTCAAAACTGATTTAGATTCAACAAGTCAGTCACTAAGACTTTTGGTCCTGAACCCATCACTACTAGTGCTGCCTTTGACCACTGTAGATTCCAGCTACTCTATTTGCTACCAAGTTTAATACCTCATTATAAATCTCTGCTTTTTTAATTCATAGGCTGACCTTGTTCTTTCTTACACTATTATGGACCATTCTTACTTCTTATGTTTTGCTTCATATCTTAATACATTAATTTTCATATTCTAAAATGCCCCCACTCATCTAGGAAAACAAGTATTTTAGACTAGTGTTTTAGTTTAAATTTTTGCTGCAGTTTATTACACTTCCAAGCAATTCCTATAATCATTTATGCTACACAGGATTGTTATCAGATTAAGAGTAGAATGTATAATGTCAATTGAGGTAAACTATCAGAAATATGTCATTTGCTTTTCCTTCCATCCCTTTTAAATGAAAATACAGAAGTAAATGTGAATCTTAATGCCCAAAAAGAAACAAAATTCATCTTTAAAAATTTTTAATAGTTTTTGTTAATTACTGATTATCAAAATCTAATTGCAATGCAACTTCTTAGCAATGACAAAGAACTAATAGCTAAAAAATCTATTTGCTATAAATATTGCAAGAAAATGGTTACATAAATGTATAGGAATATAAACCAGCTGACAGATATTTTATAATGAAATTGACTACAATTTCAATCAAAATATTCTGCATCCTAGTAAGAAAACTAGACTTATGAGGTAATAGTTATTTTAGGATTGAGTTATCTTGTATTTACTTTCCTTAGCCAGGAAATTCCATTAGTAGACATTAACCATTTTATTTCTAATATTATCATAGCCAGTCATCCCTGTTAGATTGGAAATGCTACAATCTGTCATTACAACTTTAAATTATTTAACTAAACAATTACAAATATAGAAGTAGAAAATAACCTAGCTTAATCTTAGGTGGTTTTCATATACAAAAAGGAGTATTCCTTAGTTACTTAGCTTGAACACACTCAGTCCTGGTTTCTTTGTGTTAATTCACTCGGTTGACTCATGACCCAGCTCTGAAAATGACAGTAATCAATCTGGTCAGGTCCACCAGAAGTGAAGTAGTTCTGATTGATGAAATCATAGGTTATAGTAACTGAATATGTGGATATATTTTTATATATTTTACTTATATGAGTCAAATATGTAAATGTACTAACATATAAATACATGACTCACAGTTAATACTTATTGAATTAAGCATGATATATTTATTGATAAATTATGCAAACTTGAAAATAATGTATGAATAACATTTTTTAAAAGCTAGAAACTATGAATTCATGATAAAATAAAACCTCTTTCATAAAGCTATGGATACAGTTTCATTCAAATTCTTTATCTCCAACA
>VMDO01022348.1:0-17500 GCA_007922755.1 Pedetes capensis | reverse complement strand
TTGAAAATGAAAGTGTGCCTGACGCATGTCATGGTATTTTCAGTCACATCATATGGTTGTGAAAGATAGACATTGAATAAGGGAGACAGGAGAATGACTGATGCTTTTGAATTATGATGCTGGAGACAAATATTAAATATACTATGGATTGCCAAGAGAACCAACAGATCTGTCCTAGAGGAAGTACAACCAGAGTGCTCCTTGAAAACAAAGATGGCTAGGCAGCATCTTACTTATTTTGGACAGGTTGTCAGGAAGGACCAATCCCTGGAGAAGGACATCGTGTTTTGGAGAGAGGCAAGTCAACAAAAAAAAAGGAGATTGTCTATTAGATGGATTGACACCGTGTCCACAACAAAGGGCTTAAACATATAAAAGATCATGTGCTTGGCACAAAATAAGAGAGTGTTTTGTTCTATCATACATAGGGTTGCTATGAGTTGGACCCAATACAGTGGCACCTAACAACAACAACAATATATGAGTTTTGAAAATATGTCAACAATTTTCTTCATGGGACCTTTTTCAATCCCCTTCAAAGTCATTTAAGTTGTCCACCATAATGTTGCTATTCAGATAGCAGAAGAAATTCTAATTATACTTTCAACTATTTTTTTTTCTATTTTTTAAAAAAATCTGTTCCATAAGGAAGCTAGTTAGAATGGGGCCATTCTGTGGCTACTCAAAACAGCAGTTTGCCTGTGTGTTTGTTTTTATAATACTCAGCTAACAAAATTTTCTTTCAAGCATCTGTTGTTGGTGTTATTAGGTGAATCTAGTCAAGTCCGACTCACAGTGACCCTGTGTGGAACAGAATGAAACACTACCCGGTACTGTGCCATGAATATGATCTTTCTTGTTTGACCCTGAGGCAGGATAGAAAGATAGGGAAATTTGGGGGACATGGGAAGGGAAAGAGCTTTCACCCCAGAATCTGCTTTAGTCTCACCAGCTGAGAGTCAAGAACTTTGATACAACTACCAAAAACTGCTGTAAGGACTGGCTGCATAGAGACATTATTTTAGAGGGACATTTTAAATAATGAAAATGGTAAAATAGTAATAAGCCATGCTTGTGGTCAAAAATGTATGTAACCTTTGAGTTTGACCTTGTTTTCCCCTTTGTAATTCTGTGCTTTCATACATGCCTAGGGAACACCCTCCTGAATTTTTTTCTCAAGCCTAGTGGAACCTTTCCTTTTGATCTTATTGGCACCTTCCTAGCCCATGACAAAGGACTTTCAAGGCACCTGAGGCTCACCTCACAGAAGTGATATCAGCGCCCAGAGCATATGGTATCAGCACCCAGGCCTGATTTTATATGGGGAGTGCCCTAGTTAAAGAAAACTGGAGAGAACAAGGGCCTGGGCCTTTTGTTTTGGGTTTCCCTGGGAAGACCATATCCATGTTTTGGATGCTTATCTCTCTCTCTCTGAGGGTCTATGTATATTCTACAGTGTGGACTTAAGAAATTCTACAACCTTGTTTCACCTGCAGCTGTAGCACTGTGGTATCTGATCCTGTCAGATCTCAGAAGCTGAGCAGGGTCGGGCCTGGTTAGTACTTGGACAGGAGACTGGGAACACCAGGTTTTGTAGGTTTGGGAGAAGGACCCTGCATCCCACTCCCAAAACTCAATCCACCATTGAAAACTCTACCAAGCAGAGAAGCACTTACAGTAATGTTTCTCCTGTTGTACATAGGGTCGCTAAGAGTTGGACACCTACTCAACAGTACCTAACAACAACAACCTTGTTTCACTCTCTGTGACTCCTTGTGAAGCTTTTTATCTGTGATGAAGCAAAGAACTCAGATTAACCTGAGAGTAGGACCCAACTAGGATAACTCCTCTGTCTAGGCAGCCATGCTGAGCTGTACGTCCCTGCTGTGCCACCAGTTACATTGCAGCACCTGAACATGGGGCTCAAGAGTTGAAGCAAAGGTGAGGAGTCTCCTAAACTGCTGAAACATGTCTGCTTCTTTGCTTGATTTTGTAACTAAGATCTTTACCCTTTCCAGCTTTATAACCACTATTCTTCTTGGAAGCCAAGCCTGGAAATCTGGGCAGTCTTGAGCTGATGGCAAGAGCTATATTCTTGCAACATTTTTCTAACCCTGAAGCTCTATGCCCGGGAGGGGTGAACTTACTCATTTTCCTCCTCCTCTACTTCGATCTAAGCTTTTCTTTCTCTCCTAGTCCAAATCTCCTAGGAGCTATAGAAATGGCCATCTCCCCAAACCTTGCTTCATGCTTTGTTAAATTTTAACACTTGGCTTTTGGTGAGATAGAGCTCCTTATCTGTTCTGCTCAACTTTCCCAAATTTTCCTAAGCCCTTTCTTTTCTGTATATCTATCCTAATATTTCTGTTTGTATTTCACATCCAAGATTCAGATTTTTTGGAACCCAGGGTTTAGGATCTTTTGCTAGTGAGCCTGGATGCCAGGCTTCTCAGGATCCATGGACCCAGGAGTAAACATTCAGATAGCAAAGGCAAAAATGAGCCAGGGAGATTTTATTAAAAGGAGAGACAAATGCCTTCTCTAGGAAAGGGGAGGGGATCCCGGCCAGGTTGCCATGGGAACATGCTGCCCAGAATCTTTTGTTGTAGATTATTAGGGGAGGGCTGTGGGGGGGGGGGGGCTGCTTTCCTGTTGTTTCCATTTAGACCTTAATTAAGTGAAGTGACAAGTCCACCTGGTGATGAGGTCACTGTTTCCTTGGAAGCATGGCTGATTTCATCAAAACTCAGGCAATCCAAGGAATTACCCTGCCTCAGTGATTCCCATTCTCCCAGGCCCCATTTTCTTAATCCTGCTGAAACTTGCTAAATCTTCTTACTACCAACAAGTACACTCCTCTTTCGGTTTATTTAGCTTCCAAAACATCATTTCTTTTCTCCCCTGCCTGTGTGTCACAGCTGTGACAGGCAAGAGATTCTGACAAAATTTTTTCTTCCCTGAATACCTTTCCAGGAGACCTTTTCACTGCTACCCTGGCCTTTCATTTTTCATGCTCTCTACCAATCTCAGCAGTAACTTCCATTCTTTGGGGGAGGGAAGGATGCTTGTCTTCTCCCGCACGATGCCAGCCAGGAGGCCAGATGTAAATGGGAATTAATAGTTTAATTTCATCTCCACTTCCTCTAGCAGCATGGTTCAGAGTTAATTTAGAGATTTAGGCTCTCCTGATTTGTGGACCAGACCACACCTATTTCCTCTAAGGTACTTATGCAAATTAAGCCCTGCCCTCTCCCTGCCTTTACAATGTCATAGATCTCATCATTCTTTCTGTTCTTTCTTCTTTGGTCTTATGCAGACACGAGGGATTAGTTTCCAAATTCTTTTTGATGCAACAATGAACCCCATAGCTTCTTTGACTTGGCCCAGGCAGATTTTTACTCTCCCTTAGATGGGATGCCAAATTACTCAAGAAAGGAAGAACAACTGGCATAGACATGAGAACTTGTGCAAGTTAGCTGTACCAATTTCCTCAGACTGACAAGGATGTTCTAGATGTCTGATAAAACTGAAGTCTCTGCCAGGAATGCCCCATAAGAACACCTTCCTTAGTTTTCCTGGGTACACCTGTCTCCCAGGACATGTCCTCTCTTTCACAAAAATTTGAATGTCAATTCCTAAGAATCCTCTATTGGGATGCATCCTGATAAAAATTGGAATAAATTGAACCTTTTTCAATAATCTTAGCCTGATAACAGCATAAGCTATATGATGGAGAAATTGACCTCTAAGTAACATCCTTTATTATAAAATCCTACAATTAGATTGGAGAAATTTTTTAAAAAGGAAAAAAAGTTGGGTTAAAAATAACAGTTACAAAAAAATAGTTTTATTAGTAGGGACAACTTCTTCCCTGCGGATTAGCCTTTAAATTAGGGAAAGACAGTAACTTTAAGTCTCTGAGGGGAATAAAAAGGCCCCAGTTTTTGCCCTTTTTGTTTTCACTAGGTGGATACCTGTTGTTGGTGGTGGTGGTGCCCTCAAGTCGTGTTCGACTCATAATGAAAACTTATAGGGTTTTCAATGGCTGATTATTTCAGGATTGCCTTGGGAGTGGATTACCAGGCCCTTCTCCCATTTTTGCAGTGCTGGGAATTGAACTCGGGACCTCAGAGACTGCAGCGCAGCGCTCTACCAACTGAGCTAAATCCCAGCCCCAGGTGGATACTTAGAAGCTCTTTATCTTTGTGGCTTGGTACTCTAAAAGAAATAATCCAATCAGTAATGCAAAATTTGGTTCCTTTTTTTTCCTCTTTTTTATATGAATGCATTGTCTACCTGGGCTGGGATTTAGCTTGGTCGGTAGAGCACTGCGCTGTAGTCTCTGAGGTCCCGAGTTCAACTCCCAGCACTGCAAAAATGGGAGAAGGGCCTGGCAATCCACTCCCAAGGCAATCCAGAAGCACTCAGCCATTGAAAACCCTATGAAGGTCTCTATGAGTCAGATACCGACTCGATGGCACCTAACAACGACAACAACATTGTCTACCTCAGTTTTCCCTGTAATTATTTCTTAAAAATGTATTATTTTTAATAAGCCTATCCTATACTCTCTACTAGGGCTGGGATTTAGCTCAGTGGGTAGAGAGCTGTGCTGCAGTCTCTGAGGTCCCGAGTTCAATTCCCAGCACCGCAAAAATGGGAGAAGGGACTGGCAATCCACTCCCGAGGCAATCCCGAAACAGTCAGCCATTGAAAGCCCTATGAGGGTCGCTATGAGTCGGATACCGACTCGCTGGCACCTAACAACAACAACAACATACTCTCTACTATAACTTCTGTACTGGATATAAATTCATTTATATACTGAATGCATGGAACAAAGTTTCCCGGCCATATTTCCAGATTGACATTGAACCTACTTACCTGTGCGCCCCACATCTCCTTGACAACAACAAGATTTAACTTAATATTGGTAACATGTTTCATCTGTATTTTTATATGTAATGGCCAGATGTTTAAGATACTATATCTATGTTTTCCTGTGCTTCTAATAGGCTTCCTGACATCTAATTAAATACAAAAAATTATCATATTTTATTAAAAATAGAAAAGGTCTTTCTAAAGTTAACATGCCTGAAGTAAAATAACACAAAAGGAAACAATCAAACAAGAGACAGGGAGATAAACATCGTAGGTATGAAGCTTTTTGGTGGGGAGATGCTCAAATAGAAAAAAAAATGCTTTTAAATGAATCAAAATGTTAAAACATTTCAGATAGTTAAGAATACACTGCAAGAGGCTAGAAAGATGAAATCTGTTTTTTAACTGATATATATATAATATAATATATAATATAATATAATGTAAGTATATATATATATTTACATTAAGTATAATCTTAAGAAAGTTATTTAAAGGTTTGCTAAAATAAAATTTTAACTTACTGATGTATAAAGCAGACAATGGGCTTATCTCTCATTCAGGAAAAAAATAAAAAATAAAAACCTTAAAATTGTGGATTTAATTGTTAAACCTTTTCCCTTCCATTGGTACCAGAAACCTTAAACCCTTTACATTAGAGGAACTAGGACCCATGCAGATTCTTAAGATTCTAAGTCATTCCCCCTGTCTGCCTCAGCACAATCTTCTACCCCTTGCAGTCTTTCAGAGAAGCTTCTTATTTCTCTTAATCCATACCTCACAGACTCTTGGGGTTAATAAACTTGAACAACTGGTCATCTTTCAGTTTGCAAAGAGATGTAAGAGGAACCATTCCCTTTTTAAGGCATAAGTAGCCCTAGGAAGATTGTTTTCCCTCTAGGATACCATCTTAAAATAGATGATTTCAGGCTCCAGGAATCCTAATGCCATGAAGAGGCTAAAAATACTTTGTGTATTTAACATGGTAATTGTTCAAAATACTGAAACAAGTATAGTAATGTGTCTCTCAACTAAAAATATCGAAAGACACACAATAGTGTCTCTGGATTAAAAATATTGAAAGACACACAGTAATGTGTCTCTGAGTTGACAGAGGCCCAATAATGTTTCTCTGAGTTAAAAATATTGAAAGAGACATAATGATGTGTGCATTCTGTCTTCTGTATTCTGGGGATGCCCAAGAGAAAAAGACGAATCAAGGGATTGATTGAGGGAATGCATAGATCCATAAGCAAACCTGTAAACTAGGATAAGATGAAAGAAAGAACCCAAAGTAGAGATCTCATTAACCTGATCACTGGCTAGATAACTATTGAAAGAGGTACAACAGTGTATCTCTGAATTGTAAGAGGCACAATAATGTGTTTCTGAATTACATGTTCCTTCTTTTTCCTTTCCTCCATCTTTCTCTTAGATACACAAGTGGATAAAAGAACAACTTACAATTATGGGTAACCAAATGTTTGCTCCTAAAGATTCACTCTTAGATTGTATTGTAGATAATTGGGATCATTTTGAGACAGATGATAGTAGGAAGGAAAACTTAATTTCTTATTGCAATGAGATCTGACCACTGTACAGAGTAGGAAAAGAAGAGAATTGGCCTAAAAATGGGATTTTAAACTATAATAAAATACTACAATTAGATCAGTTCTGCAAAAAAGGAAGGTAAATAGTCTGAGGTCCTTTATGTTCAGGTATTCATGTTACTGTGTCAAAACCAGAGTTGCAAAGAAACTGCAAAATTTGCTAAGCTCATGTATCTCTGGAGTATAAAGATGATCCTTTAGAAGACACATTATTAAGTGCCCCTAGTGGGCCACTGAGGAACCTCACTGAACTACCTGAACCCCAGGGTGATGCCTCTATCCCAGAACCCAGGGTACCTTGAAGCTCTCTTTCAGCAGAACTGCTTAGCTCAACAGGAGTAACCAGGAATGGGATCTTTTATGCCCCAGTACTCCTAAATCAGTACAGGTGTTTCCCCTCAAAGAAGTAGCAAATGGAGAAATCCCTTTCTCAATGTCAGAGTTAGCCCAATACAAACATAAATTGGGATTGTTTTTGGGAGGATCCAGATAATTTTATTGATAAGCTTCAATTCCTGAACATTTCCTTTGACTTAACATAGACAGATTTACATGTAATCTGGTCAACCCACTGTACCCTTGAAGAAAAGAACAAAGTTGTGCTGCTGCTCAGGCTTATGGATGAAATTCATGGAAGAGATTGGAAGTAACCCATTAGAGCCACAGCTGTTCCATATCAGGATCCACATTGGTAATGCCAGATATAAAGTGCTGTTCTGACTATGCACAATCATATGATTATATTTTTGATTGAGGGAATGCGTGGATCCATGAGCAAACCTGTAAACTAGGATAAGATGAAAGAAAGAACCCAAAGTAGAGATGAAAGTCCAGCTCTACTTTTAGGTCATGTCCCTGAGACCTTGTGAAAATATATTAATATTGATCCTAGCTCCTATGAGGGTAAAATTTTGCTAGGTACCCATTTTATCAGTCTGTCTATTCCAGATATTTGGAGAAAACTACAAAACAGGCAATGGGACCACTGACACCACTAAACCAATTTTTAAATTTGGCCTGTAAGATTTTCAACAACCAAGATAAAAGAGAGACAACTAAAAAAGCCCAGGGCAGTCAATTATACGCACAGTAACAGGCTCACATTTTAGAATTAGTCTAGAGAGATTACCTATGTCCCCAGGGAATTTAATTGGAAAAGTTGATAAAAATTTTAAAAAATGTACTCTATGTGTAGAAGGTCTTCATGACTTTTAAGGAAAAAAAATCCCAAACTATATAATAAACATACAAAAATAATAATATTAAAAAACCCTTGCCTAACCATACAGCTAAGCAAGCCAGGGTGTCTCTTACCATGATCAGTCAGGGAGAACCAACAGAAAGGGAAAATGGGGGACAAAGACCTAGTTCAGTCTCCTCTTTCTACAAATAAATTAGGTAAAAAGACAAAAATATAAAAGTTAAAATGTGTTACAAAGATGGACATGTATAAAATTAAATTGGCCATGGTAAAATTCTATAACTAAAGCTATAACACTTACTTAAAATATTTATCTATCTTTAAAAACATTTACTAAAGCCTACATTTAAATGACAAAGTTTTTATATGGTGTCAATGTGGCTATACTTACTAATGATTTTGTCAAGCTTTTACCTACTCTGGATACTGAGTTTTAATTGCATAAAAATTTATGTAAGCATCCATTTGTTTTAAAATTTTTAACATCGTTTTATGACTCTAGTTAAGTAAATAATCATTATCTCAATTTATTACAAAATGTTTGACATCATTTATGTATGAATAAAACATACATCTAAGAGCTAAAGGTGTTATATGTGTAATCAGTAGCTAAATGTTATGCTAAGATCAAAAATTGAAATCCATTACTTCTTCTCTGAGACTAGTAATACTGACCTTCTGGATGTTCAACAACCGAAAGTTGGAAGCCTAAGCCAATCAGGGTAATGGTGCTAAGAGGACAGCCAATTTTTTGTCCCTTGTCCCAGGTCGGCCAGAATCTAGGGAATGAGGGAACCCCTCAAAAGAGCCCACTATTTCTAGTGAGTCACTTATCCTCTCAATCAGAAAGGCCACAGTGGCCTAGGTGTTGGCTTTGAACAGTGCACGTTTTGCAAGTTACTACAGAGGGCAATGCCTGCTTAGTGCTTCCATGAGAAGCTGCCTGGTCAGAAAGACTCTAACTCATCCTAACAGATGGTACAACTGGAAGAAGAGAGACAGGGAAACCAACAGACTCCTTGCAGTTCCCCTCAAAATAACCCTAAGGAGTCATGACTGACCTTAAAAATAAAAATATAAAATATTAATTTTTGACATGCTATATAGCCTTAAAAACCCAGCAAGAATGTGTAATGAAATATTGAATAAGTAATAATACAAAACAAGAGTTAAACTAAGATCCAAAATAAGATGTAGTGGCTATGCCAATTATAAAACTCTATTTAAGAGGACATTGATAATATGTTCAAAAATCTGACAAATTCCAATAATCTCCAGTCACATCTGTGGCATCTTAAATGTCCAGTCCTACTTGCTCTTATCTTTCATCCCACTTAAAAGGTATCTTACTAAGTTTCACTGAGTATCACAATAGCTGTCAAATTCCATGAAAATGTTGGTAATAATCCAAAAAATAAAGCCACTGCCTTTACCTAACTCTACACAACAGAAAGGTACATTCTAGGGAAAAGATTGATGATTAAATTTTACCCAAATGCCTCTTGTCAAACATGTAAGTATCTTCTAAAGTATGTTATCGTCTCAGGGTAAATAAAGATTTATCTCATTCAGATCAAAAGAACCAAAACTTGTTCTGTCTGAGTTCTGGTATCTGAAGACACCCTAAGGATGAGATTTTGCTTATCTTTAAATTATAAAGCTTCTTTTCAAATGATAAAAAAGCTTCTCTTCTAAAGCTTCTCTTCAAATGATAAAAAAAAAAACAAAAACTTAAAAATCTTGACTTCTTCCCAAGAAATCATTATCCTCTAATGTCCAAGGTCAAACTTTTTCCTGTTCCCCTAAATATCAGGCAAGTCAAGACTTTTGATCTCTGCATAAGTAGTCTACATTGCTACAGATCCTTTAAAAAGCTTCAGAAGGGCAGCTTGGTTGGTTCCATATCCTTGCAATTGTAAAGAGTGATACATTAAATATGAAGATGTAGATGTCTCTGTGTTATGATGATGTATATCCTTTTGCATATATTCCCAGGGGTGGTATAGCAGGGTCCTATTCTTAGTTTTCTGAGCTATCTCCATATTGATTTCCAAAGTGGTTGATCTAATTTATAGTCCTACCAGCAGTGTGAAAGTGTTCCTTTTTCTCTGCATCTTCACCAGCACTTATTATTTGTTTTGTTGATCTTGTCCATTCATAATGGAGTTAGATGGAATCTCAGAGTTATTTTGATTTGCATTTCTCTAATATTGAGCATTTTTTCATGTGTTTTTTAGCCCTACAAACTACTTCTTTTGAGAACTGTCTGTCCATTTCCTTTGCCCACTTGTGCATTGGGTTAATTTTTGCCTTGGCATTTACTTTCTTAAGTTCTTTATAATTCTAGAAATTAATCCTCTGTCAGATATGTAGGATGTAAAGATTTTACCCCATTCAGTAGTCTCTTCCTTTACTCTGTTTATTGTTTCCTTGGCTGTATAGAAGCGTTTTAATTTCATATTATCTCATTCATTAATTCTTGATGCTATTTCCTGGGCTATTGGAGTCTTGTTATGGAAATATTTTCCTATGCCTATGTGTTGAAGCATGTTTCTTGTCTTTCCTTCTAGTGATTTTAAGGTTTCTCATTTTATGTTGAGCTCTATTATCCATTTCAAGTTCACTTTCATGCAAATTGAGTGATATGGGTTAATTTTCATTTTTCTGCCGATGGATACCCAATTTTTTGAGCATCATTTGTAAAGAGACTGTCTTCTCCATTGAGCATTCTTAGCCACTTTGTCCAAGAAGCCTATCAATAGAAGAATGCATAAAAAATGTGTTACATATAACAATGGAATACTACTCAGCAGTAAAAGAATGAAATAATGTCACTTGCAGCAAAATGGATGGAACTGGAGAACATTATCTCAAAGGAATGAACACAGGCTCAAAAAGACAAACACCTTATGTTCTCACTCATATGTGGGAGCTAAATCTTAAAGGAAGAAAAAATATATATATAATGAACAATTAAACTTGGCTAACAAGGGAAAACTGTACCACTGTGGCATCTGATCCTGTCAGATCTCAGAAGCTAAGCAGGATGGGACCTGGTTAGTCCTTGGATGGGAGACCACCTGGGAGTACCAGGTACTATGGGCTTGAGAGAAGAACCCCACAACCCACTCCCAAAAAACAATCAGCTATTGAAACACCTATGAATAGCAGAGAAACACTAACAATACTGTTTCTCCTGTATGTAGGGTCACTATGAGTTGGACACCTATGGCACCTAACAACAACAACAAGAAGTGAAAATATAAGTAGAGTAGAAAGAAGCAGGGAAGGGACTAGCAAAGGGAATTGAAAATTGTTGAAGGTGGGAAAAGGAGGGGAAAAATGTAAAGAGATAAATGGGAAGAGCATAATCTCAATGCAAATGATGCAACTTAATGCGTATATAAGAAAAATAGGGGAATGAAACCCATAAATGTGTACAGTTTTTAATATATATTAATCAAAAGTTTCCATAAATTTTGTAAGTTGATGAAAGTATAACCTAAAGTGATATAATAGCTGCACAATGGAAAAAGCAAATGCTGTATTATTACTCTGTAACCATCAATATATATCAATAGAAAGAAAAAAGAGAGGAAAGAAAAGGGAAGCTGCAGAAGCCAGAACTTCGGCCTTCATCATCCCTTAAGATTAAGAGATCAATGTCATAGATGGAATGACGCCCCATAGAAAGACAAGGAAATCATGGGGATATGGAAAGGAATAACCTACACTCCAGAATCTGCTTGAGGCTTGCCAGCTGAGAGTCAAGAACTTTGACAAAGCTACCAAAAACTGCTCTAAGGACTGCTTGCATAGAGACGTTATTTTAGAGGAACATCTTAAATAACAAAAACGGTAAAATAGTAATAAGCAATGCTTGGGGTCAAAAATGTGTGTAACCTTTGAGTTTAATCTTGTTTTCCCCTCTGTAATTCTGTGCTTCTTTGAGATATGCTCAGGTGACTCCTTGGTGATGTAACTTTTTTCTTAAATCTAAATAGTGGAACGTTTACTTTTGATCTTATTGACACCTCCCTAGCCCATGACAGGGGCCCTTCAAAGGTACTTGGGGCTCACATCACACTAGGATCAGAGAGCTAGGTATCCAGGGCTGACATCACATGGGGTATCCCCGAGATTAAAGAAAACTGGAGAGAACACATGCTGAGGAGATTTTCTTTTTGACTCTCCTGGGAAACTCATATTTGTGTCTTAGATGCCTATGTCTCTCTTGGAGGGCCCACATGTACTATAAATTGTGGATTTAATAAACTCTTCAATATTGTTTTACTCTTATTGACTTGTCTTAAAATTCTTTTCTATGATGAAGCCAAGAACTTAGCTTAACTTGAGTGGAGGGCCCAACTCAGGTAACTCTTCAATCTATGCAGCCATTCAAGCTATATCTCTCTGCTGTGTTGCAAGTAATAAGCCCACTGTTGGAGTCACTATTTCTCTTATTTTGCATCATGGCACATCACTGACTAGAGATCTCAGGGGCTTTACTCCACTCCCATTATTAAGGTGGACTCTACTTTGAGGAGGCAACTCTTCCTCAGCTGTTTTTTGAATGCCTTTCAGCCTGGGGGTTTCATTTTCCAGCGCTGTTTAACAATGCTTCTCTGCTTTTTTATAGTGTTTTCAATGGCTAATTGTTTCCATAGTGGGCTGCTGGGTCCTTCTCCCAATCTGTCTTAGTCTGGAAGTTCAGCTGAAACCTGTCCACCCTCAGTGGCCTGCTGGTATCTGAAATACTAGTGGCATAATTTTCAACATCACAGCAACAGGAAAGCCCCCACAGAATAACAACCTGGCAAACAGGTGTGGAATAAAGGGCCTGTTTACATTAAAATAGTGACTGTGGTAGTTTGTTAGATTTTCCATAACAAAGTACTATATTGTGGGAATTAAAAAGCTGATATTTATTTCCTCACAATTCTAAAGGTAATAAGTTCAAGATCAAGTTATCTACAGGGTTGGTTTTGTCTCACATCCCCTATTCTTGATCACCTTCTTCCTCTTTCTCTGCATGATCTTTGCACAGTGAGTGTTTGTGGTCTAATATCCCCTTTCTAAAAGGACACCAACCATATTGAATTAAAGTCAACCATACCTAGTTTTAAATGTCTCATCTCCAAATACAGTAGAGTTCCTAGCCATATTAACATAAAACTCACACTGAATGCCTGATTTCTTCCATGAAATGGGAATACCCAACATTTTGGATATTACCCATAATTTTCCAATAAGAATAACAGACACCTACCTATAAATTCCAGAAGCTCAGAAGGCACCGTATAAAAAGAAAACAAAAAATAGCTATACCTAAGTATATCCTTGGCTGGGGTTTAGCTCAGTTGGTAGAGTGCTGCTCTGCACTCTCTGAGGACATGGATTTGATCACCAGCACTGCAAACACAGGAGAAGGACATAGCAATCTATTCCCAAAGCATTTCCAAAACAATTGGCCATTGAAAACCCTGTGAGTTGGACCCAACTCAAGAGCATTTAACAACAACTATATTGTAATAAAGTGAAGAAATACACAGATAAAGGAAAAGCTTGAATGAAGCTACAGTAAAAATAACTAAGCAAATGAATAAAAAACAACTACCTAAAGAGGAACAAGGGGCTGTAGTTTAGCCTAGTTGATAGAGTGCTGCTCTGCAAGCTCTTAGGCCCTAGGTTTGATCCCCAGCATCACAAAAATAGGTGGACCTGACAGTCATTCAAAACAATCTTGAAATAATCAGCCATTGAAAATCTTATGAAAGGCAGGATAACACTGACATGGTGCCAGACATGGCACAGTGTTGGGGAGTGTTTTGGTTTGTTGTGTATAGGGTAGCTAAGAGTTGGACCCAATTTGATGACATTTAACAACAACACAGAGGAACAAAGATAAGAATTCAACTGTACATCTCCTCAGAAATTATGGAAGCATAGAGCAGAGTGAAATATTTAAAGTTTTTAAGGAAAGAAAATAGTAGCTTAAAATTTGGAGTCTAGTACTAATATCTATCAAAATGAAGGAGAAATAAAGACTCAGAAAATAATAATGGAGAAAGTTTTGTTTAGTAAAATATCTAAAAAAAAAAATTCTTCAAAGGTAAGGAAAATGGTGTAAGTCAGAGACTCAGATCTACCTGAAGAAGGAATGTTATCATAGAAGAAAAAAACATTACATAAAAGTCTTTTGACTTTTTATTCTTTTTGAATTAGTATTTTAGCATATAAAATAATGGGTTCAATTGTTATATTTTCATAAATGCATATTAGTGTATATTGCTCATTCTTAAACGATCAAATTTCATAAATGATTTTGAAATGACATAGGCAAAATGTTTGGGTAATTATAACATGAGTAAATAAAATGAATGACAACAATAAAGTCATGGGCAAGAAGTAAAAATTTGAGAATATTCTATAGTAAATTATCTGCACTATCTCTAAAGTAGTGTTGTGTTAATACTCTGAGTGGATATAGGTTAGCTGTAATAATACTACATATTCTAGGAACTTCACTAATTTTTATTTATTTATTTGTGGTACTGGGAGGCTAAACCCAGCACTTTGTGCATACTTTATAATCATTCTACCCCTGAGCTGCATACAAAACTTAGTTCTAAGTTAAGTAGGCTTCCATGGCCTTGAACCTATGATCCTCCTGCTTTTGGCTCTCAAATCACTGAGATTAAAGTTTGCAGGTCACCATGCCCAGCAATCACTAATTTTAATGTGTAACTGATATACTAAGAGCAAAGTAAAAGTAGAATCATATGTAGTGGTCAATTAAACCACAGAAGGCAGAAAAAGAGGGGAAGATGAAAAAGAAACAAAAACAATTACAATTTAATAAAAACCAAAAATAAAAACATGGTAGATTATATAGGATTGCTTAAACAAAGATCATCTGCAGCCTTACTACTGTGGCATGTGATCCTGTCACATTTCAGAAGCTAAGCAGGGTCTGACCTTGTTAGTACTTGCATAAGAGATCACCTGTGAACACCAGGTGCTGTAGGCTTGGGAAAAGGACCTGGCAACACACTCCTAAATATCAATCTGCCATTGAAAAACCCTATGGATAGCAGAGAAGCACTGATAGTACAGTTATATTTGTTGTAAGTAGGGTCGCTATGAGTCCAACACCAACTCAACAGCACCTAACAACAAAGCAAAGATTAGTCAGCCTGCAAAGATTAGTCAGCCTGTAGCACAGTTCTCTGGCCAGGGGAAGATAGGAAATCCAATGTTAGTTACATATTTTAAAAAGGAATAACTGGAGTTCAAATCTACAATAAAGCAGTTATGAATATCTGTCTAAGGACTTGGAATGCAAGATGATCACATTACTTAGGTGAGTTTCAAATGATCAAATTCTGTTTCCTTCATATAAACAATTTATTTGGGGTAGGGAGCAATATAAGTCAAATAGTGGAGTTTACAGACTGGGAAGGGGAATAATGAAAGTGAAAATGTCTTAGCCTTCATTATTCAATACCTTGTATCAAAATAAATGTTTATCAAAAGTAAAAGTGAAATTAATCTTTATTAATTTCTAACATGTTACTATGGTCTTGAAATTGTGATTTTTGACAAGGTAATTTGAGTTCACTTTAATGAAGTTCAGAGAGTATTATCTCAGCAATAATTTCTATTTTGAAAAAGGTTACATTTAATTAGAAATATGATAATAACTAATTTAAATAATATACTGATAACTTGAATATGTTAAATGATAGCTTGTTATGCTTCAAGAGTGATTTTGTTTAAAAATGTGACCTTGTAGATTTGGAATAATTGGAAATATAAAGAGTATGACATTATGTCTACAAAATGATTATCAAAAGTTTTCC
Organism: Pedetes capensis; assembly: GCA_007922755.1. NCBI lineage: Eukaryota > Metazoa > Chordata > Mammalia > Rodentia > Pedetidae > Pedetes > Pedetes capensis. The sequence continues at coordinate 1,946 of VMDO01022348.1, read as the reverse complement.
CATAAATAATATTTTCAAGAACAAGAAGTAGGAAAAATTTGTAGTCAGGGCACAAAACACACACACACACACACACACACACACACGAAATAAATAATAAAACTCATAAAGTTGAAATATTTTTTCTTCAAAGACATAGTTATGCAAATGCAAGTGTAAGCTATAAGTTTGGGAGGAACACACACACACACACACACACACACACACACACACAGAAATGCATATATATCTGACCATGATGATGTCTACCAGCTCAAAATCAATATAAGAAAGATATGTACCTTAAATAAAACAGACAAAATACTTTGAACAGATATTTACAAAAGAATATTTTGCCAACAACCACAGGAAAATGTATTTGGTGTATCATTAGGTATCAGGGAAATAATTCAAGTCAGACTGATATAACTTTGCTTACCAGCTACAATAGCTAAAACTAAAATAAAATTCAAAGTTTGTTTAAGGATTTGGAACAATTGTCACCTTTATTTTCACATTTTTAGTGGAAATGTAAAATGATACAATCATTTTAAGAAACACGTGGTATTGTCTCATGAAGTAAACACAGGCCCACACAATGACCCTCCAATTCAACTCCTAGAATTTACCCACAAGAAAAGAAAACACATGTTTACAAAATGTCATGCCCAGAAATGTACACATAAATTGTGTTAGCTTTCTATTACTGTGAAAGAAATAGCCATAAACTGAGCAGTTTAAAAGAGCTCTTACATATTTTCTCAGAGTTCTATAGGTCAGAAATCCATGATAACTCAACTGTGTTCTTTCTTGGTATTTTCAGACTTGAAAGCAAGGTTTTGGCCTTGTTGCTTTGCTTTATGGAGCATGTAGGAAAGAGCACATTTCTTTCAGATTGTAGGTAACATTCAGTCCTGTGCAGCTGATTTCCCTGCTGAATGTTATTTGGGGATTTCATTCATTGCCAAAGTGCTATCCTTTGGTCTCCTCACTGGATGTCTTCCATCTTCAAGCTGGCAGAGTATGTCAGACTCTTTCAGTGTTCTGAATCTCTCCAATATTCTCTTCTCCTACCAGTTGGACAGATTTTATGCTTAAGGTTTGTTTGATTACATTAGGCCAAGTCAGATGATGTCCTTTTTAGTGAACTCATGCTTAGTAACTTAACCAAAGTCCTCAAATACTTTTCATCACACATTCTTACATAATCATGGATATATTATCTTATTCATACTCCCTTGTATTTTGTTTTAAATAATGTAGAGAAAGGCATTTCGGAAAATTGCCTCCTGTATATCTTTTTTCAAAACAGTTTCAATCTGGAAACAAGACAAATGGTCTGAAGCCAATGTTTTACACTTTTTTATGTGATCATATCAATTGTAATCATCAAATTGTTCTAGTATTGATTACTTCATAACAAATTCAATAAGTGATGGCTTAAAATAACACTGAACATTTATTTTGGCTATGAATCTGTTTCTTGGAAGATGGACAGGAAATCATGGGGGCAATTTGCTCGGTTTTAAGGTCTTAGCAGGGATGATACAAATGGTTGGGTTCTAGCCAATTATCTCTCTGTATGGCTTGTTCATGTTGCTATCTTAGCTTTTCACACAGCATGATATCTCAACAAGAGTAAGACTTCTTATATGGTGATTAATAGTTCAAGTTTTAATGGACGTATATACCAGAAGGGGAAGTTTCTCAGAAATTGAAATAGCATTACTTTTGACATGTTATCAGTTATCAAGTTATAGAAGCCAAGAAATAAGAGGCAATCATATACTCCAACTGCCAATGGGAAGACAGTCAAAGAATTTCAGAACTTTTCTCTTTTTAAAATAACATATATGATGTCTTGGTTTTCAAAGTAACAAAAACTATAGATGGAAAAACTAAATGTGCACAAATGTTTAGAATCAAGGATGATAGGGCCAAGTTAGACTATATAATAAAGTATATGG
>VMDO01022347.1:0-33625 GCA_007922755.1 Pedetes capensis | reverse complement strand
TAATAGAGATTATTGAGGAGCATTTGTTGTCATTTATCCAATCATTACCTGTTACTGATTTATGATTCATATTTGCTTTGGACTTTTCTTGTGTTGGACTCATCTCCGTTAATCGGTTCTTTGATTTCCTTTGTAGGGTTGTCTTAACTCTCCTGGATGTGGAATTTGATTTATTATCCTTTCCAGTGCTGGTTTGGTTGTTGCATATTGTTTAAAAGCTTCAATGTCATTAAATGTCTTATATTCCTCATCTATTATCAAGGATAATTTTGCTGGATATATTAGTCTAGGCTGGAGATTGTTTTTTCTTAGTATTTGAAGCACCTGTGACCATTCCTTTCTAGTTTTCAGTGTTGATATGGAAAAGTCTGCAGTAATTTTTATTGGCTGTTTCTTATAAGTAATAAGGGACTTCTGTCTTGCTGCTTGCAGGATGGCGTCTCTGGTATCTAGTGATAGAAATCGAGCTACGATGTGTCTCGAAGATGATCTATTTAAATCAGCCTTCCTGGGAGTCCTGAAAGTCTCAGTTGTGTATGTATCCATTTCCTTTGCTATCTTTGGGAAATTTTCCTTGAGGATATCATTTACTAGGTTGTGAAGGCCTCCAGTGATTCTTTCTTCTCGTTCAGGAATACCCATAATTCTTATGTTTCTTCTTTTCACTCTATCTGAGTCCTCTTGGAAATCTTTTTTTAAAACTTTTATCATTGACTCCATTTCCACTTGCTTGTGCTTCAGTTCGTTTATGTCATCTTCTGTCTCAGAGATCCTTTGCTCTGATTCATCCAGTCTTGAAGAGAAGGATTCTTTAGCTGTGTTCAATTCTGATAACTTGGATTGGGTATCAAGCAAAGTGGCTTGATTTTTCTTAATCATTTCTAACTGTGATGATGGAGCAGTTTCCAAATTAGAAAACTTTCTTTCAATTATCTCCAGTGTATTTTTAGTATCTGTCTTTATTTCTCTTAGCATGCTTATAACCATGACTCTGAACTCCAACTCAGAGATCTCTAATAATTGTGAGTCATTTGAGTGATCCATTGTGGTTGTATGATCTGTGAAGCCTTCAGCTCCATCCTGCCCCCTTGTGGTTTTTGTAGTTTTATTTGATTTTCGCATAGTGCCGTCGGGAAAACAGAATCTACCAGTCCGACTCCAGGGGGGGTAAGGGTTAGGGAGGTGATAGATTCCGTTTCTCTTCTAGGAACTGCAGCCTGTGTCCCATAGGCATGGTGAGAGTGTGCTGCCAAGGTTGCACTCCGTGTTGGGTCCGGGCCCATGGGTGCGTGTGCACGAAATCCCCTCCAAGTCTCTGGGTTTCTATCCTCTGTCTATGTGATGGCGAAATGGTGGAGGTCCCGCTGCTGGCCACTGTGTAGCTCCTCTGAAGCCTAATCCTTGATTTCAGTGCACGCCTAGTTTCATTCTCTATCTCTCAAACTAAATTATCTCTGTTTCTATTTATTCAATTTGATTTTTAAACCCCTAATCGAAGCTTCTTATTGCTCCGGAACAGAAGGTGTGTGTTATCTGTCCGCCATCTTGACCAAGCTATCCTTCTTTGGGATTTTTTCAGGAATGGATTGCTATGTCCTTCTCTCATTTTTTGCCGTGTTGCGCATCTAACTTGGGTCCTCAGAGAATGCAGAGCAGCATTCTACCAACTGAGCTAAACCCCATTCCTACTTATACAAGTACAAAACCTTTGGAAAGACCTTTGTTTTTTTAATAGTAGAAGCTTTATATTATAGTTGTGTACTAAACTTAACATATAATACTTATATTTAATTGAAAATTTTATCAAGATAATTATAGATTTCAAGGTAGTTTTATTATTATAGAATAGTCATGGATATCCTTAATCCAAAAGTAATTTCCCCAATGGTAATTTATTGCCACATTATAGCATAATATTACAACTGATTAACTACCATTGATTAAATCCAAGAATATTATTCAGATTCTTCCAACTTTACTTGAACTCATATTTGTGCACTTGTGTCCGTGTTTGTTCAGTTCTAATTTTATAACATGTATTGGTTCATATGTTAATCATCATAGTCCATCACCATGAGGATCTTTGGTGCTGACTTTTTATAACCATGCCCATTTCTCTCCTACTCAATCTACCTTCTCCTGCTCCCACAGTCTTACCTATTGGTATGATATATTTGTTGTCTTAATTGTGCTGAAGTTGTCAAGGATGCACACATATGCTGTCAGATATCAATATATTCAGCCTATTGTACTGAAATTCTATGTCATAATGCTGAGAAAAAGGAAAAAACCCTAAGATGGAAAATACTAAGTTTTCCAGGTAACCTTTGTCCTGAAACTGAAACCTATCATTTCTCCTTAATTGTCCTATAATACCCTTGCCAGCACTTGTACAAATATACATTGTATTTGTACATCTTCCTTCAGCTTGAGTTTTGAATGTGATTCTCCTCCTCTAAATTCAATGCTTTTTAGAATTTATTTTTTGGCAGCATTAAGTAATTTATAATATTGTTAAGTTGTAAAAGTGTTTTGTTTTAAGAAATGGATTTTGTTCTGAGACTTGGATTTGTCTATAGCAAATCAAAGACTTAACAAATATCTTTTGTGCATAATAAATTGTACTATGTAAAACAAAAGTTCAAAATTAATCTAATAGGCAATCAGCCATCATTGTGAAATTCTGAGGACAGTATGATACAATTACATCTTTATTTTAAAAGAATACAATTTTTGTCAATCTGGTCGTAGAAGGTGTTTTTACCTATCCAGAGAAAAGATAAAGGCAGAATATTGGAAAAATGCACAATTATTCCTTACTTTTGAAGAGAAAAATCAACAAAAATTTGTTAATAGGTATATTACAATATGTGTTGAATGCTACTACATTTCTAACAATAAACTTTTCAAGCACTCCACCACTGAGCTGCACCACCAACTTCATTTTTATTTTTTTATCTTGAGACAAAGTATTATTAAGTTACACAGGTTGCTCCAACCTTGAATCTGCTATTTACCTGCCTCCATCTCCTGAGCTCCTGGGATTACAGGATTGAGCCACAACATTGTACCAGCTAAGAATAAACTTTTAAATGACAAAACATTGGCTGTGGTAACATTAACTCACAAAAGCTAAAGAGTACATTAAAAAGTTAAAGTGATTACTATAGTTTGGCAAATAAGGAAAAAAGGCCTTGACCATTTATATTCTGTACAAATAAACTGGCATGCAGAAAAATTGGAAAGTGTTCAGAAAGAGCTCGGAGATAATGAATGGACTGAAAAATAACACATATGGGGAACATTTGAAGGGTGCACAAATGTTTTAAGTAAAGTAGAAACCTAGGAAATGACTTGAAAGTGATCATCAATATCATCAAGAATTCCAAGTGATGATTAGAAAATTTATACCTCCAAGTAGTTATTTATATTTTTGCCTTGAGTGTTTAAGAAAGAAGTTTCCTTAAAAGAACTTTGAAAAATTGAGAACATTTAAAGTGAGAAGTTATAGCAACAGTCTCTCTAGAGAATTATGATAAAAAATAGGATACTTTTTCATTTTCCTATGGGCAGTATATAGAATGCAGGGGATAAAATTTCTGACCTCTCCCGTACCCTTTCTAGCTTGCAAGTTCTATGATGTTCAGTTGATTCAACCATATGGAAGTTGGAAAGTTCATTTCATTTCTCTATCATCAACTGGGGAAATAACTGCATTACCTCATAGAATTTGCCCTACAAATTTGTTGTTTCCCATGTGGCTCTCCAGCTTTATCCAATATTACTCTCTAAACCATTGCAACAACAAAGTAGATAGAAGGTCAAATTGGGAAATTATATGTCAAGTGTAATATGCACGAGAACTATTTATTTTTAGGAGAGAAAGTACATTTTAGTTTTTCCCCTCAATTCCCTTATTAATGTATATTTTCAAGTAATACTACTATAATGTAAATATCATTTTGAGGATATGATTTTACACCTGCAATTTTGCACCCAGACTTTCTGTGCTATGAAAACTTCTAAATATTATATTAATAACTGAATATTTGTTTTATGCATACAGCATATTTAAACCAATCCCATTAAATAGATTATTTACAAAATTATAACATACAAGCTTTGAAATGCATATTTTTACACATACATATTTTCTTTCTTTGCTCTGCTATTCTGAGTTATAGTCTTACATAGATTCTACAAAAAAATTTTGTACCCAAAGCCCTTAAAATTTTTCAAACTCTTAGGATTGCCAAATTACTTTCTAGAAATTTGAAATTTCTAGAAATTTTAACAATATAATTATATTTCCATTGTGCATAACTTTCTTCAAATGTATAGAATATTCTCAATAAAACAATGACAATGTTAATCTGAAAAGCAAATTGATGTATTTATTGCCATGTTTCAGAGTAGTATAGAATGAGAATATTTGCAATTAACTAGTTTTTTAGCTACTTTTAAAGAATAATACAAACACTAGTGGGAAACACAACAATTTTTAAGTTAACTATATAAATACTGTTTAAATATTAATGCAAGTTGGTAACTGAAAATCACTGAGTTTCTAAGAATTATGGGAAAGACTTCTATAAAACTGGTTTCTTAGTGTCTATCAAGACAAAAGAAGCAATGCAATGAAAAGAAATAATGTTTTACAGTTATCATAATCATATTGAAAGACTAGTACTTCCATGAAAAAGAAAAGAAAAAGAAGACTCAAAATTCAACAAAACTGAAAGGAGCCTTCATTTGAAATATAGAAAAATAGAGCATCCGTTGATGATTGGCAACCCCAAGCCTCTCTTTTCTTTTTCCTCTTCATGTGTCTTCTTACTCATATGTCTTACCTTTTAAAATATATGACCACATCTTCATGATCATGTTTTCTTATAAATTCATATATTTTAAGCCTTATCATTCTACTTCTTTTCCTTCTTTCCAATCTTCCTTTATTCTTAAAGAAATTTTGCAGGCCAGGAGTGGTGGTGCACACCTGTAATCCCAGCGGCTTGGGAGGCAGAGCCAGGAGGATGGCAAGTTAGAGACCAGAGGAAGTCTGCGTAACTTAGTGAGACCCTGTCTCAAAAAGTAAAGGAAAAATAAAAGGGCTGGGGGTGCAGCTCAGTGGTCCAGCACTTGCAAAGAATGCAAGCGCAAGGCCCTGGGTTCCACCCCTAGTACCGCAAAAAAAAAAAAAAAAAAGAAATTTTGCAGAATGAAACTTATGCCCCAAATTTCTGATTAAAAAAAAAAAAAAAGGTCTCTAATTTTGTTATCACTCAATTTAGGGGAAAGAAACACAATTTGAACTAGATGAAAGAAAAATGGAGAATATATTGAATTAAATGAAAGAGTTTAAGGAATAATTAAACATTAGGCTAGGGAGAAGGAACCAGCAGCCACTCCCAAAATAATCAGCTATCGAAAACCCTACAAATAGCAGAGAAGACCTGTCATAGTGCCAGGAATCGCACAGTGTCGGGTAATGTTTCATTCTGTTCTACATAGGATCACTATGAGTTGGACCCGACTCTACAGACCTTAACAACAATAACAAGAATAGCATGATTATGTTCTATCTCTGCAATAGCTATTTTGCCCTCTTTACTTTGGGTTTCTGAAATAGCCCTGTGAATTGTGGTGTTCTCCAGGGTTATCACATTGTATATCACCCTTATGGTCAGTACTGTAGTGGTGGTTTTCCTCCCTTCTGTTATCTTCAACTCTCCATCTTTGCAAATGCCACCTGTGGTGAAGACAGTATGTCGTCATCAGGTAGATTAATTTTATTTTCTTAGACACACACAGTGAACATACATTTCCTAGCCTACTCTGAAGAAAGCTCAGCTTAACTGATGGTGCTCTGGTGGAAGTAATGTATTCTGCTTCTGATGCTGTTCCCCTAAAATATTCAGCACACTTTCCACAGGCTAGCACTACACTGGCTGCTGAATATATGTCATTTATCCAGGGGAGAGTTTCAAGACTTTATAACGGAATGAGGCTGCTAAATAAAAAACCCTAGATCTCCAAATGAGAGTACAAAGTGGATCCTACTTTACTCACTCACTTCCCATCTTTCTCACATTGAACCTTCAACATTAAACTTGGCAATGAGAAAGAAAATATTATTTGAAGTCACTAAAATGTGAAGGCTATTTGTGTTAACAGTCAATCTGTCTTGACTATGCAGTATTGCAATCTGTATTTTTAAACTCTGCCCTCTTTGTACTTGTTGCTGTTGTTAGGTGCCATCAAGTCAGGTCTGATTCATAGTAACCTTATGTAAAACAGAATAAAACACTTCACAACACTCTGCCATCCCTAGCACGATGTCAGTGCTTCTCTGCTATGTATATGGTCTTCAATGACTGTTTCCAGACTGTTTCAGGAACAGGTTGCCAAGTACTTCTCCCATTTTGTGGTGTTGAGGATCCAACCTGGGGTTTAGCTCAGTTGGCACAGGGCTGTTCTGTGCTCTCTGAAGCCCTGCATTCAATATTTAGCATTGCAAAACTAGGGGGAAGGACCAGGCAGCCCACTTCTGAAACAACCTCGAAAAAGTCAGCCATTGGGATTGGGGATTTAGCTCAGTGGTAGAGCTCTTGCCTCACAAGTGCAAAGCCCTGGGTTCGGTCCTCAGCACTGGGAAAAAAAGGAAAAAATCAGCCATTGAAAACCCTATTTATAATAGCAGAGAGGAACTGACATGGTGCTAAGCATGGTGCAGTGTTGAGGAATGTTTTATTCTGTTGTACATAGGGTCACTATGAGTCGAACCCAACTTGAGGGTACTTAACAACAACAACAATGGAGGTCAAATCCAGGTCCTCAGAGCACAAAGAACAGCACTCTACCAACTGAGCTAAACCTTGGTCCTCTTCCTTAGTGATAGACCCATATTTCCTTTTTTTTTTTTTTTGATATCTTTAACTACATATTTTGTGGTCCTGTGCAATTAAAGATAACTTATTCTGTTTCATGAGAAATTAGGTATTTTTTTTTTCTTGGAAATTTCTCACATGTATTAAGGACATAATAATTTATATTTTATTTTGCACATTTTATATTTTAATAACACAAAAATCATTTCTTTGTATATATCTCCAATTTCACTTTAGGGTCTTTGTCTTTTGGTTGATGAATCTTCAATAACTAGTTATTGTTGTTGTTAGGTGCTGCCGGCAACGACCCTACCTACAACAGGTGAAACACTATTATCAGTGCTTCTCTGATATTCATAGAGTTTTCAATGGTGGGTTGATTTTTGGGAGTGGGTTGCCGGGTGTGTCTCCCAAGCCTACCACACCTGGTGTTCCCAGAAGGTCTTCCATCCAAGTATTAACCAGGCCCCATGCTGCTTAGCTTCAGAGATCTGAAGGGATCAGATGCCACAGGGCTACAGCTGCAGGCTCAATAATTGGAGCGGTATATATTTAGTATATTTGCAAGCCTTTAGTGCTTGCAAAAATTTAAAAATGACTTCTACATATAATGTCTACTTCAAAAATCAGGTATTTTTGTATTTTCCTTAACTATAGGTAGATAATTCGTAAAGCTGAAAATCATGATATCTAATTCTTTCATTTTCTTTCTTCTGTCTGTTCCTTTGCTTCTCCATTTATTCACATTAGTTCATATAAATGTGATACATTCATACCTACAAAAATGCTTCGTTTTTTTCAATAAATATTACTGATAACCTAGGCAATCTGAAATGCCATTGTGAGGTCAAAATTTTAAAAAATAATTTGATCAGAGTATTACACTGGTTAGGCTTCCTACTATTTGCCCAATTTGCCAGATGGCTGATCAGATTCCTCCATAATATGTTCAGCCTACCTTCTTAGCCTAACTTTTCTTACAGGGAAACATTCCAAATGCTTTAGTCAATCAATAATACTCACCTTTTCTCATAAAAATTATAAATTTCCCTGCCTAAGTAGATCATTCCATACTATTTTCTTTACTTCGAATATTTCTTTCTCCTTAAAATATGTCTAGATATCAATGATACCAAGCCAAAGAATTGTTTCTAATATTCCCAATTAAACATGATTTTTCTTTTCTTTCCAAAAGAATCTTCATTTTCAGAAAGCTATTTTTTAGTGATTAAAGCATCCAAGTACAAAGCCAAATTCTTATCATGCCTCCCTTTCCTTATGTGGTATACAATATTGAGAAAATATTTCAATTGTATATCAGTTTATGATATACAATTTATGTGTTAGTATTATCCATCTCAATAAATTATTTCAAAGATGAAATGAGCTTACACAAGTTAAATAATTAGGAGAACACATTTTACTTTAGTTAACATTCCATAGTATTTGAAATGGTTTCATTTTCTTATTGCATAAACATCATACAACTTTTATTAAACAATTTGCAATATCAGTCACCAAGTTTCCTTGTGTCCTGCCTTTTACACACATACAACATAAATAGATTCATAAACAAATTTACTACATGTTCATTAATTTGAGAAATATCTAAGGAACATTTACTTTGTGTTAGAATTTCTTTCAAAGCCCTAAAATATATTATGTATAAGTATTGTATTCTGAATAATGGTCCCCCAAAATGTTTATGTTCTATTGTGGACTTGTGAATATGATACTTTATATGGTAAAGGGAACTGCAGATGTGATTAAATGAAGGTTCTTGATATGGGTCAAATATCATGGATTATCTGTAGGGACCCAATGTGATAATGATTCCTTAGAAGAGGAAAGAAAGAGAGTCAACATCAGAAAACAAGAAGTGATGAAAGAAATAGAGACTGGAGTGAAATGCATTAAAGGGGGCAGAAGGGGCTGCAGCCAATGAAGGTAAGTGACGCGAAGCTATACAAGGCAAGGACATGGACATGATACTTACTCCAGAGGGATCAAAGCCTCTGATATATTGATTTTAACCCCAGATGACTCCTTGTGGACTCCAAGAATTCTATGGTAATAAATATGTGTTCTGTAATTACATTTGTTGTAACTTGTTATACCACAAATAAGAAGCTAATAAAATTGTTACAGTAAAGCTACCAATAAATTATTCCTACACATATATACCTATGCTCTTTTATAGACTCCTCCCAAATTGCTCTTGGTTTCAGCATTCAATTTACTTTGGCTAATATACATTGCAAAAAAAAGATAAGAAAAGAAAAGAAGCCTAAACACAACATAATAAGGTGTGCCTTCTATTGCTGCTGGAAAACTTTCTTCTACCCTGTGAAAAATCCCAAGCTAGCCTTTTCAAAAACAAAGGAGCAAAAATGGATAAAGACATTGCCTTCTCAAATATTCTAGTCATGGCAGGCCTAGAAGTCATGTCCCAAATTTATAAAAGAGCCTAGAAACTTCAAAAGGTTTGAAGTGGGAGCTTAGTCAAATTGAACTGGTTGGATGAAACTGAGTAAACAAAGGACAAGTGGCAGGCTATGAGGACAGAAAGACAGCAGTATCAAGGAAGCCATGACATGTACGTGGATCATGCTCTTCATAGTGTGGGACTCAAGTAAGTGGCACTACCTAACTTACATTTTAGAAGACTCACTCTGAGTGCTACACAGAGAATAGGCTGCATCATGGTAAGGATAAAAGCAGGCTGTTTCCACAGTTCAGCTGAAAGATAAAAGGGAGTAAAATAGTAAAGAGGCACACATTTGTGAGAGTCAGGAGTAGCTGCTATTATTATTATTATTATTATTATTATTATTATTATTATTATCAGTACTGGGGGATGAGGAGTTTGAAATAAGAACCTCAAATATCCTTTGAAATAAGAACCTCAAACAGTGCTCTATGACATGGTTGCATTCCAAGCCCAATTTTTAATTTTTATCTTGAGACAGGGTTTTAATAAGTTATGCTGGCTGCCTCTGCCTTGAACTTGTGATCCTCCTGCCTCCACTTCCTGAATTGCTAGGATTATAGGTATGGGCAGTCCACTCCAGAAACAATCCCAAAACAGTCTGCCATTGAAAACCCTGTGAGGGATGCTATGAGACAGACTGGACTCAATGCCAACCAACAACGACAACGCCACACCCATTTCAAGAATATTTTGAAAGTTGAGATGATAAAGTTTTCTAGTAGATTGAACATGAGTTGCATGAGAGGCTACCTTATTTGTTGATGGAGGGTAAAGCCAGGTAAAAGCAGATTAGTGGTTTTGGGAGGAGGTAAATAAATTAATCCCCATACCTCTCTCAGCTTGTCCTGCTGTGTGGGCTTGTGTGTTGCTAGGATGCTGAAAGCTATGCCACAGGTATTTTAGACACCAGCAGGGTCATCCATGGTGGACAGGTTTCAGCTGAGCTTCCAGAAAAAGATAGATTAGGGAGATGGAACTGGCAGCTCACTCTCATAACAATTAGCCAGCAGAAACTCCATGAATAGCAGAGAAGGACTGTCAAATATAGTGCCACAAAGTAAGCCCCCCTGGGCTGGAAGGCATGCAAGGAACATCTGGAGAAGAGTTGCCTCCTGAAAGTAATGTCAACCTTAATAATGGGCATGGAATCAAGCCCCTGGGACTTTCTTTTGCTGATGTGGCATGACTCAAAATAAGAAAAACCATAGGGACTGCAACAATGGGCTCAAACAGAACAAGATTATGTGTATGAAATAGTGTTGGATACTGTTTCATTCTGTTGTACGTAAGGTTGCTATGAGTCAGATCCAACTCCATGGCATTCAATAAACAATAAATAAATCAGAGCTCAGTTTTTAATTTGTGATTTTAAAGATGCCTATCACACACTAATGGGAATTATTGGGTAGGAAGTTTCCATTATTTGATAAGTAAACCTAGTGTTCAAATATGAACACTAAAAAAAGCCTTTCTAGGGAGAATATATAGAAAGAAAAGAGGAATGCTTTTCAAATGAGCTCTGAGGCTTTTTGAATCTGAGAAAGTGAAAAGAAAGGAGGAGACCAGAATTAGAGAGGAGCCTATAGTCAAATTTTATCCACCATTATGTTCTATATGATTTACATACTAAAATATCATTCAATCCTCTATTTTACAGATGGAAATAACCAAGATTTGGGGATGTTAATTTTCCTAGTATCCTAAATTGAAATAATGGGATGAATTTCCTAATTTATTAAATTCCCAAGCCTCAAGTTTTAAACACAGGCCTGTTTGTGTGTAAAGTACTGAGCCACATAGCTATAACTGACTGTTCTTATATGGAATTATTCACCACAAATTACTAAAGTTTCACTTGTCATACACAATGTTATTTGAGATTAAAAATCCCTGGTTGCTCTCTTTTCCACTAACCACAGTGCCTCACATCTGGGATATGATCCATTATTACTTATTCACTACTATGTAGGATAGTTTATCCAGAGCATAAAAAGGAGTGAATAAGGCTGTTGAAAGAGAATAGTCACATTACAACAATTCAGATTGCTTATTACTGCATCATTTCTCCCCTGTTGGTTATATCCCTTCAATTGCTGAGTATTATCTTATACTTTAAACATCCTTTATATTTGGAGGGAATGGAGAACATTTCATTAAAGTTATCATAAAGCTGGCAACCAATGTAGGCTATAAATAATTTCGCTGTGTAAGCCAATGGGATATGAACACTTCCTAGTCTAATATAAAAAGTTGAATGGTATGCAAAGGGGAATCTTATTGAATCTGGGAATTCAGTTTTGCTCTTTGGTTTTTTCATAGCTATTATTAGAGAGATAGACACACAGAGAGAGAGGGAAAGAACAATGAAGAAAGGCAAGGGAGAGAGAGACAGAGACACACACACAGAGAAACAGTTGCTTCTACAGTAAAGTTTTAGCTCCTCTGACATGCCTTAATTTACACTCCATAGAAATCAGTATTTGTGATTTTTATGGCAAACATCCAAGAGATTTACAATTAATATATCAATATCATTTAGAACCAGAGGCCAAAAGTTAGTCACAAATTAGTCAAAAATTAGTTAGTCTACAGCCTCTATCAGTTATAGACTTCTTGTTGTTATGTACCTTCGGGTCAGTGTCGGACTCATAGTGACCCTATGTACAACAGGTAAAACGGTATTGTCAGTGCTTCTCTGCTATACATAGGGTTTTCAATGGTGATTGTTTCTGAGGGGGAGTAGGTTGCCAGGTCCTTCTCCCAAGCCCACAGCACCTGGTATTCCCAGGCCGTCTCCTATCCAAGTACTCAGTGGGCCTCAACCTGCTTAGCTTCCAAGATCTGATGGGATCAAATGTCACAATGGTATGGCTGCAGGCCAGTTATTGAGTAGATAATTTTAAAATGACCCATTGGTCTTCCTACCACCAGCACTGTATATTAAATACTTTTCAATTCCTTTAGGATTTGTGCATTGTGCATTTTGGATCATCTTATTTCATCTTACTTCCTTACCTACAAAGTTCTAAAGGGCTTTTACCTGTAGTTAAATGTAATCTATGAGTAACTTCAGAGTCAACTTGGTTGCTTGAAAGAAACATATGTTCCCAGAAATTCTGTTTGCTCAGAGGTTCTTAACTACTTCTTACTAGGTGAGGCAAATAATTTTATTTCTGCAGTGCCTTTGAGAATTTTGGAGCCTAAGATATGTTTCTAAAAATATTTATGTACTTAAACTTGGCAATGGATGGGGAGGGAATCATCTTTGAACTATGGATAGTAATATTAGAGCTTCTATTTTATTTATTCTTTAGCTTTACATACATACTACTCCTGTTTATAACTCTCCATGGTAGAGATATATGTTCCAGGGGAAGAGAAACAGTTCTATTCCAGGGAGACATGAAACCAGAAAATGCATAGTTTTGTTATCTCTGAGCACATAGTTAAATATTGTAACTTATGCCTATCCAGTCACATGTATTTAAAGTTGACATTTTGTAGTCTGACTCATGTAACTCTTACTACTCAGTAAGAACAAAGACCCCCAAACTTCCAAGAATCTGAAGACTGCAGATAATATTAATAATGTAAGCCTTAGTGAACTGATAATTCTACTTCAAGACTTCCTTAGTTCAAGGAAAACATTGACATAGTATTTATAAGAAATGTCTTAAAAATCAGCACTACAAGAGTATATTTCAAATAACTATATTAACTATGGGTAACAATAAACCTTATCTTAACTGTATATTGTGTCCTCAAATTTGAAATGTATTTTATATTTACTTAAACTATTCACTGTTTCTACCTATTAATGTGACTTATTGTGTAATGATACATACAAATGACTATTGTCAGTATATTATAAATAATAGATACATTTATGTGGAGTATGTTCATTTTTTTTTCCCAGCAGGAACAATGAATCAAAAAACATTGGATACCACTTTGAAAGAATGCAATCCAAATCCCTGGGTAAGGTACAGAAGTCTGCTCACTATTTAACTCTAAACTGTATTCAAGCATATCATCAGAATATTATTTTCTTACCTTCTACAAGTATGCAAAACCTTGGCCCAGGATGATCTAACTAGAGGGAGGAGAGGCTAGAGAAGGAGGTGAAAATTTACTGAAGAGGGAGATTCCTTGCCTTAGAAATTCCAAATTACTCGTCAGGGATAGGTTTAAAAAATATGATTTTTTAATAAGTGCATTTTATAAAGCACTGCACTCACCATGCTTATTATTGATTATTACTCACTTCTGAATCTTTATGTGTTCCATTTACCCTTTTGTATAATTAACTCAGTTACATTCAAAGTCCCAAATCAATGTCCCTGGTAGCTGTAGTTTTTCTTGAGCCAGTAAGCTACAAATCTTAAAACTGAGACACAAATAATTTTGTCCCATCTGTGTTTAACAAATATTTTGAATGTATCTCCATTTTATTTCATATTAACCTCCTACTAAAAATGGCCTGCAGCCATACCACTGTGGCATCCAATCCCTTCACATCTCAGAAGGTAAGCAGGGTCGTGCCTGGTTAGTACTTGGATGGGAGACTGCCTAGGAACACCAGATGCTGTAGGCTTGGGAGAAGGACCCGGCAATCCATTCTCAAAAAACAATCTGCTATTGAAAACCCTACAAATTGCAGAGAAGCACTAACAATAGTGTTTCACCAGTTGTAGGTAGGGTAACTATGAGTCAGACACTGACTTGAAGGCACAACAACAACAACAATAATCAGAAGTATCACTTTCTTGATATAATTGAAGACAAGCTCCATCTCAAATTTAATGAATCAGAATATATTTTTCACACATTCCCAAGTTAATTAATATGCACATTAAAGTTTTAAAATCATTGCATTTCACATTTCATTGTAGCTATCTTTCCTTTCCTTCTTTCTCTTTCTTTCTTTCTTTTTGTTTCTTCTTCTTTCTTGCTCTCTTTCTTTCTTTCTTTTTGTTTTTTCTTCTTTCTTGCTCTCTTTCTTTCTTTCTTTGATGCCTTTTATGTCTTCTGAAATAGAACTGAGTCTTCAAGGACAATGCTTATTCAGGATTTGGAAAAATCAAATATATAATTAATACTTACTACGGACTTTTAAAAATAGAAATGTCTTGGGATTCCCAAGGGGATAGAGAGTACCCCAAACATAGCCAGTCCCAGGAGCTCATCTAGCTCGCTTGGAATCCTATGGGGCAAGATAGCAACGGATCACCTTTGCTATACATCCAGTTATCTCACTCTTCCCCCCTCCCATCAAGTGGGCCAAGATGGCAACCAAAGTATGGTAGCATTTTAAGCCTCCCTGGTACACAATTGGTCATTTCTGATCCAACTCTGTTTCCCTGCTTGGCTGGCTATCAGACCATATAAACTTTGGAGTTCAGAGTTCAGCAGCCATTTCTGAACACCCTTGAAGAAAAGCTCAGTGGGTCCTTGTGGTTCCTTAGGAGCCCAAGGCCTATTTAGTCATCTGCCTAGCCTAGCCTTCAGCCTTCCTCCAAACTCCCTTCATCATACTTCAACCCGCCTGCCACCTCTATTCAACCCGAACATCTACAATAACGGATATCCTACACAGGCTTACAGCTTCATGAGGCAAGACTCCTGGAGTCAAGCTCAGGGCTCTGGAAGTGGCTAAAGCTGTGAGCTGGAAGAGCAATGAAATGGGGGAGGCTCTGCCCCAGCGGCAGAGAGGGTAGCTGAGTGCTTCCCTTCTCCAACTCCCCTTTCTCCTCTCCCTAATCCTCCATTCTCCCTCCCCCCTTTGTGAAAAAACCCGACCTTCTCTCCTGTGTGTGATGCTTTGTTCTCCAGCCACAGCCTCGCCACCAGGTGCAGTGTTGGGGCACCCACCTCTTGCTTCCACCCACAATGCAGAGAGGGAGTAACCCCAGGAAGAACCCAATAGAAATGTAGTTGCAAAGTAATTCATGATGCTACAGAATGAAAAAGAGAAACTTAGGCATGTGAGGGAGACAATACAGATTAATACAAAATAGGAAAAAAGGAACATGAAAAAATAGGATGGATACAGAAAAATCCACTATAAAATCCTTCATTTTCAGATGAAATCAATTTTTTATTTCCTTCTGTAGCATAGCAACCTCATACAAGCAATACTTAATACTACATGATTAACTGAAGAATTGGTATTCTATTTTATTTCAAGTTTCAGTGTCAAAAAAGTATTCTACTATTATGAATAGAAGAAACTATTGCCATAGAAACATTAAAACATAATTGGTATATCTACCTAAAATAGTGATTTTAAAACCCACATATAAAAGTTGTTGTTACTGCCTGCAGCAGTACTATTATGGCATCAGATCCCATCAGATCTCAAAAGCTAAGCAGAGTCAGGACTGGTTAGTACTTGGATGGGAAACTTCCTAGGAACACCAGACACTGTAAGCTTGGGAGAGGGTCCAAAAAACAATCAGCCATTGAAAATCCTATCAATAGCAGAAAAGCACTGACAACACTGTTTTGCCTGTTGTGCATAGAGTTGCTATGCATGGGATACAGACTTGATGGCACTTAACAACAACAACAATGTAAAAGCTGCTTTAAAATGTAGGGTCCATAACCTTGATAATCCTGATTCAGGTTTCCTAGAGTATGGCTGAGATTCTACATTATTACTCTGATCTCTAGAAAATTCTTATCCATATTATGTGGGATTCTGTGGCTCAATATGCAATTATTCTTTATTATGGGTTCCATTGTCACTTTCCCGCAACCCCATAAAAGGATATGTTAAAAATCTCTACTGGCTAACTTTATGTGTTGACTTGAATGGACTAAGGGAAACTGAAACTGAAGAAAATTAGAACAAGTATACAAGAGCCAAGGTATGACCTTGAGTATACCCCACCTGAGTTCAAAGACCACCTCAAAGAAAGGCTTAATGCCTTAGACATGAATGACAGAAGACCAGACAAGTTGTGGCATGACATCAAAGATATCATTGATGAGGAAAGAAAAGGGTTATTACAAAGACCGGAAAAAAGAAAAGACCAAATTACATGTCAAAAGAGATTCAGAAATTTGCCCTTATAGGTCAAATAGCTAAAGTAAAAGGAAGACATGATGAAGTTACGGAACTAAACAGAAGATTTCAAAATCTTGTGGAGAAGAAAAACAAATATTTTAATGACATTTGCAAACAACTGGAGACAGAAGAACAAAAGAGAAGAACGTGTGCCATATTTCTCAAGCTTAAGGAATTGAAGAAAAAATTCAAGCTTCCAGTATCAATAGTGAAAGATTCTATAGGGAAAATATTAAACAATGCAAGAAATATCAAAAGAAGATGGAAAGAATACCAAAAAGAATCAGTGGAATCAGCCATTTCAAGAAGCTTCTTATGATCAAGAAACAATGATATTGATAGCAGCTGCCTTGAAGGAATTGGTGAAACACAAGCCATGAAGAATTGATGGAATACCAAGAGATGTTTTAACAGATGCAGCACTGGAGATGCTGAAGTATTTACAACTACCTGGCCAACTGACTGAAAGAGATCCATATTTGTACCTATTCCCAAAAAAAGGGGATCCAACTGAATGTAGAAACTATTGAACAATATTAATATCACATGCACGCAAAATTTTTCTAGGGATCAATCAAAAGTGACTGAAGCAATATATAGACAGGAAACTGCCAGAAAATCAAGCCAGCTTCAGAAGACGGTACAGAATCAGGGTCATCATTGCTGATGTCAGAGGGATATCAGCTGAAAGCAGAGAATACTAAAAAGGTGTCTATATTTTATTGACTATGCAAAGGCATTTGACTGTGTGGAATATAACAAATTGTGGATAACACTGAGAAGAATAGGAATACCAGAGAACCTAATTGTAGTCATGAGGAATCTGCACATGGACCAAGAGACAGTTATTCAAAAAGAACAAAGAAACAATGCTTGGTTTAAAGTTCAGAAAACTATGCATCAGGGCTGTATCTTTTCATCATAACTCTTCTGTTTCTATGCTGAGCAAATAATGTGAGAAACTGGACATTATGAAGAAGAACACAGTATCAGGATTGGAGGAAGACTAATTAACAAGCTGATTTAGGCAGATGACAAAACACTGCTTGCTGAAAGTGAAGAGGATTTGAAACATTTACTGATGGAGATCAAAGAACATAGCCTTCAGTATGGGTTGCAACTCAACATCAACAAAACAAAAATCCTTACAACTGGGTCAGTATTCAACTTCACAATAAATAGAGAAAAAATTGAGGCTGTCCAACATTTTGCTTTACTTGGTTCTACAACCAACACTCATGGAAGCAATAGTGAAGAAATCAAAAGATGCACTGCTTTGGGAAAAACTATAGCTAAAAATCTCTTCAAAGTATTGAAAAGCAAGGATGTCTCACTGAAGATGAAGATGCACCTTACTCATACCATGGTATTTTCAATTGCATCATATGGTTGTGAAAGCTAGACATTGAACAAGGGAGACAGGAGAAGAACTGATGCTTTTGAATTATGGTGATGCAGATGAATATTGAATAAACCATGGACTGCCCAAAGAACCAACAGATCTGCCCTAGTAGAAGAGCAACCAGAGTGCTCCTTTGAAGCAAGGATGGCTAGACTGCATCTGACATATGCTGGACATGTAGTCAGGAGGGACCAATCCCTGGAGCAGGTCATCATGTTTGGGAGAGTGGCAGGTCAATTACAAAAAGGAAAACCCTCCACTAGATGGATTGACACAGTGTCTGCAACAGTGAGCTTAAACATAAATAAGATCATGTGCTTGTCACAGAATTGGAGAGTTTTTCTTTCTGCTGTACATAGGGTTGCTATGAGTCAGATCTGACTTGATGGTTCCTAACAATAACAACAAGGGATGCCTAGATAGCCCAGATAGTGAGCATCATCCAAACTTTGAGTGCCCAACAGAACAAAGGTAGAGAAAGGCATAATTCTATCTCTCCTCTTAAGCTAGTACCTTCCATCTTCTCCTGCCCTGGGATATTAGAGCTTCTGATTCTCAGGTAATCAGTCCATGGGGCACACAGCAACACACATCTGAATATTCAGTCCAAAGACCTCTGGAACATTCAAGAGCTCAAAAGTACTTGAGTGACTGAATGATTTGCTGAATGCAGAGATCTGGATTAGCAAAAGGTAGATGCAGCAAGGGTGTACACTAAATCAAGGGACAGAATGGTTTGTGGATTTTTTTGTGAAACATCTATTTCAAAGCAATCAGAAATCATTTAGGGTACTTGGGGTTCACAGAATGTTTCCTGATTTGCTAATCATACTAATGGTTATTTCAAAAGTCACCAGAGAAATTCAGATTAAACTATAAATGAAATGAAATTTTTTCATGTGTTTAGTTAGCAAAGATTTAAACATCTGACAATTTCAAGTGTTGTAGCACATATGGATCAAGGGCATTCTCATATATCACTGGTCAGAATGTAAGTCCACACAAACATTTGAAAAATTATCATTACTTTGTAGTTTAATGTACTCATGTACATTTAAATTTAAAGCCCTTCTATATATAAAAAAGTGCCAAAAAACTACACACATTTACTGTATTAAAATTGTAATAATATGTGCAGATAACAAAAGATGAAAACAAGTCACACTTAAGTTCTGTAATCACAAGGGATCAAACTACACATTGATACCACAATTCAATTCAATTTCAAAAAATAATAAATAGATAATATCTCTTAAAATGTGTATGCATTTTGTTGGCATGCTGAGTATGCACTGATAGAAATATAGAGGTATTTTTATAGCAAGATTGCTCATGTGGAAAACTTGTAAGACTGATGTTAACTTGTAAGAGTGATGAAGAGAGAATTATTATTAATTTAATTATATGTCACTAAGGTCTAGGGAAAGGAGAAATTTATTTAGGGAGTTATAGTCATAGAAAGTTGGGAGAAAGACCCAACAACCCATTCCCAAAAATCAATTTGCCATTGAAATCCCTATGAATAGCTGCAAAGCAGTAATACATTTGTCCTATTGTGTGTAGAATTCCTTTGAGTCGTACACTTACTCCGTGGCACCTAACAACAACAAAAAAAGTCACAGAAAGTAGAGGGTATGAGCTGTAATGATAATCTTGACTTAAATAGAATTAGTAGAGATGGAAATTAGGAGGATTACAAGAAAGGTCAATTATCAAGTACAGTTTCAAGGATTTGGTAGTAGATTGCTAGTGGCAGGTAAGAAAGAAGGAGACTGGGTGACTTAAGAGGCTGATTCAATTCATAGTGGTGCCAATTATTTAGATTATAAATATAGGAAAGGAAGTCAATTTAGGAGATGAGAAGACATATTGATTTTTAATTGGATAAGATAGCATAACCTTAACATCATCTATTCTTTTGTATCCTACTTCATTTGCAGAGGAATGGGGATTTAATGTTTCTTTGGGAGTTTAATACTCTCTTATACTGACAAAAGTAACATACTGGCATATTTTCTTTGTTTCTTCCAATTTATATTTAAAACTATGCATAGACAATCACCATGGTATCTCTTGCCTTATGGCTCAATATTTTGTTAAATATAAAAATAGATTGTCCACTTGTTTCAAAATAAGAGTATTTGTTTTCAGCTTTTCTTGCCATTGTGTATTCATACATCACTTTTTAAAGCTCTCTTATCGTGCCAGACACTTCAGAAGAGGATATTATACCAAGCTGGCACTTAGTTTAATCTACATATGGGTGGTTTGTTTTTCTCTTATTGATCCTTGAAGACTTTCATTTGTTTCTCCCATATGGCAAAAATGGGTACATATTTTGTGAGCATCTGCAAGGCAATATTTAATACTATCACATTCCTAAGAAATTATGTTCCAGCTGACACATGTTTTCACAAGTGGGGTAGTTAAAACGTGTAATGTCACTCTACCCAAAGAGAATAAGTATCAAGTGTCAGTATTGCTAAATATTAGGAATAATAGCTGATGCTCTGCAATTCACTTTGGAAAAAATGCATGCTAATTAATTTCAGAAAATTTATTTGACCATTCAGTGTATTTTTTAATTTTCTGTTTGATCCAAATATTCAACAGAAAAAGAATAGAATTAAAGTGAAGATTGATAAGCAAAAATAATCTGATATGAAAACACAGATGACACTCTGAACTTTGTGTTCATATGTCCTGTTTATGCCAGATGTGATACTAAATTCTTGGATGTTACAATTTTGATGTTTTTAGCCTTTGGTAAACAATTCATGAATTTCCTTGATATTTCTTTCATTCAAAAATAACTTTACTTTTTTATATTACCTTAAAGTCTGATTACATGCCACATGAGGTAATAAATATTATTATTTCATGTTTTCACACAAAAACTCCATTGCAAGCTGACAAACACATTATTCAGCAACCTAAGCTCTGAAAAAAAAAATGTTAAGTTCTCCAAAAATTCAAATTCACCCTTAAAAGACATGTGTTTTCACCATCGAAGTATGTAATGCCACGACACCCATTGAGAAGACACCACTCGTTGACATACATAAATTCTCAAATGATTTTTAAAGTGTTTTGTCTAGCCTTAAACTCATATTTTTATGCCCAATTGAATATGATACACATAGAATTTACCCCCAGAATGTATGGGTATTTTTTTTTTTTTTGCAGTAAACAATATGAGATGATTAAACATTACTGTGAAATTCTCCATTTGCTTCTATTTTAAGGATCATCTTTTTTTTTTCTAAAAAGAACTGGACAATACATATTTTAGGCTTCATGGTCCATATTCTCTTTATGGCAACTATGCAACATAACTATGGTAGCCGAAAAGTAGCTATAGACATAAGTAAACAACTGGATGGGATTGTGTTATAGTTTTATAAAACTATTTACAAAAATAGGAAGCAAGGGTTGTGGACCGTGGCTTGCCAACTTCTCAGTCATACTTTTCTTTTGTGTAGATATAGTCCATGCTTTTTACCTTATGGGAGAAGGACCTGGCAACCCCCTCCCAAAAATCAATCTGCCATTGAAAACCACATGAACAGCAGAGAAGCACTGACAATAGTGTTTCCCCTGTTGTACAGAGGGTCGCTATGAGTCGGATACCGACTCGACGGCACCTAACAACAACAACAACATTTTACCTTAAGAATTATTTAGTATGAATAGCAGAAAAGCACTGACAATAGTCTTGGGCATGGCACAATGTCAGAGAGTGTTTTATTCTGTTGTACACAGGGTCCCTATAAGTCAGACCCAACTCCACAGCACCTAACCTAACCTAACCTAACCTAACATAACATGGTAAAGGAAGGGATTGGGAATTAAAGAGAACTTAAGGAATGTGATGAGCACTTACATAGCATATGCACAAAATTCAGCATTATTGGTGGATCCAAGAAAATATCTTCTTTGGATTGGAGATGAAGTTTTAATTTATCTGTTCACTTATTGTACTATCTATTTAGTAAATATTAATGAGCCTTAGTAATAGAAGCCAAAGAAAGAGTGATTGTCTCATTATAATAAAGCCTGCAAATAATGCTTTGATGAACACACCAGTGTACTTTGGAACTGTGTCCTCTACTCTAAAATGTCACAAATTAAATAAACATTATTTGGGTTTTTTTTGTTGTTGTTATTGTTTTGTTTGTTTATTTTTTGCTTTCTATCTACTTCAGGTCTACAAATTTTTTTTTTCCATCTCCTAAGTAACAGATTACATTATTTATGACAGGAATAAGAAAAAAAAAGGTAGTAAGGGAGAATAAACACAACTGCATCAATAATGGAATTGCTGTAAAGAGATTATAGATCATAGAATTTGATCAAAATTACGCCTAATATAATGATGTGGAAATTTATATTGTAGCATGATTGACCAACAGTGAAGATTCTGGTGTATTCCAATACATTTTTTTTTCCTTAGAAGAAAGTATAAATAACATAGTTGATAAAAATAGTTTTGGATTAATTACTAAGGGTACTTTAACTTGCTTTACATAAGTTATGTCCTCCATGCTAAATAAATTGTGATGAGTTTTAGATTATTTTTTACATTTGACATTTGTGAAAGTTAACAATTACAAAAGCATGTTAGGCAACTAACTAATATGTTGTTGTTGTTGTTGTTAGGTGCCCTTGAGTCGTGTCCAACTCATGGCGACCCTCATAGGGTTTTCAATGGCTGATCGTTTCAGGATTGCCTTGGGAGTGCACCGCCATGTCTTCTCCCATTTTTGCAGTGCTGGGAATTGAACACTGGACCTCAGAGACTGCAAAGCAGTACTCTATCAATTAAGGTAAATCCCAGCCCAAATAATGATAGCCAATATCAAATAACAGAACAATCTTTCTCATATACTAATATCATAATACTTGGTTTAAACAGTGAACATCACATCTTTCCTCCTACCTTTAGGAATTTATTTTTTGATAAGTCTCTTTACATGCGCCTTTTCTATCTGCCTTCACAGAAGATGATAATAATTCAGGTGCAGCAGTAGAATATGTACTTAGCATAAAATGTTATCAATATCAATAACTTATTGAGACTGTTCTTTAGAAAAGTTTACTCAGATGTATGCCAGAAATAGCATGCCATTTACCTGAAACAGAGCAAACTGTTTCTCTTAGAAGTCACTATTTATTAAGATAATGCCTAACTGATAGAGAAAAACACTTCCTATAGCAATGAACTGTTCTACAAAATATGAGTCTTGTTTATCTGATCTAAGTTTCATCTAGCTCTATTATTTCTAACATTTTGTTTATGCCAGATAAAATTTTTCAATTTGAGTATCTTCTGGTGGCAAGACAAAAGGAAAAATAAAATGTTCATAAATGATGCACTTTAGTTGACAAAGATATTTCTCATTGGGCCAGGAATTAATCATTCTAATACCCCAATACTGAACAATAAGTAAATGAATAGCAGATGGTATGAGACAGATCTTTTATTGTCATGGTAGAAATTTATAGATAACCAAGGGGAAGAGTTTGGAATGATGAATATGTCAATAGAGTTGAATATATCACTATGAACCCATATTTACCTTAACGGATACAGATGGGAGCTGGAGTTTAGGTCAGTAGATAGAATGCTGCTTTGTGCTCTTTGAGGCCCCACATTTGAGTCCCAGCACCATTAACATGGGAGAAGGCCCTGTCAACCCACTCCCAAAACAATTCTGAAACAATCAGTCATCGAAAACCCTATGAATAGAAGAGAAGCACTGACATGATGCTAGGCATGACACAGTGTCAGGGAGTTTTGTTCTGTTGTACAGAGGGTAACTAGGAGTCAGACTTGACTCAAAGGGAACTAACAACAACAACAACAACAACAACAGATACAGATGATTATGGAAATATTTATGTCTGTGTACATATACAAATAATATCCACACACATATGTCTATGCAGTTCTCATATATCTTACAAGTACACCAAAGCAGAAATATGCTCACTTAGCATCTGTATTTTGCTTTCTAATACCATTCTCTAAACAGGGCTCTTTTATAAATGGCTAATTGTAGAACTAGCTCAGTAAATACATAAATCGAGCCTGAAATATCTCATAGCACCAGAAAATAATGAAGTGTTCAAAACTAAAGCAACATATGTATACATACACACCACACAAACTATGATAGAGGTATTTCAAAGTGACAAAAGAACCAGCTAAAAGACCTCTTGAGAGTCAAAATGGAAAAATTTGTAACTGGGCATGGTGGTGCATGCCTTTAATCCTAGCAACTCAGGAGGTAGAGGCAGGAGGATTGCAAGTATGAGGCCAGAGTCAGCCTGTGTAACTTAGCAAGGCCCTATCTCAAAATGCAAAGTAGTAAAATCAAAATGGGCTAGGGCTATGGCTCAGTGGTTGAGCGCTTACAAAAATCATACACTAGACCCAGGGTTCAATTCCCCAGCACTGAAAAAAGAATGGAAACATTTAAGTAGAAAATAAAGTAATATTGAATTATAACCATTAAAATAAAAATTCATGCACTTATATGGATATAAATAAATAATTATATAAATAAATGGGGTAAAATGGACAATCTCTGAAGCAAAACAATTTTAAACAATTTACATGGATACTCCTCAAAACCACTTAGAATCT
This sequence comes from Pedetes capensis, assembly GCA_007922755.1. NCBI lineage: Eukaryota > Metazoa > Chordata > Mammalia > Rodentia > Pedetidae > Pedetes > Pedetes capensis. The sequence continues at coordinate 9,127 of VMDO01022347.1, read as the reverse complement.
TTCTTTTTCCTTTTTTTCCCATTTGCTTTTCATGCCCACCACCCCCCACTGTTGAAGCATGGATTGCTCATAGTGACTTGCTTCCAAATAGTACAGTATGGGAGGGTGGGTGAAGTAATTTTAGATTGGATAAGCCTGACAAAAACAACCTTAGCCAAGTAATCCAGGTTAACGTGAAGTGATGTCAGGTTACTAGACTGGACTAACAATATGGTAATGTAGACATGACAGTTTGCCACTGAGATCTTCTGTCCAAATCACATAAACCTGACTAACCATCAATGTAACAGCAGACATACAACAATTTAGGGAAATTCTACAAAATAGCTGAACAGAACTCCTCAAAACTGTCAGGGTCACCAAAAACAAGGAAAAGTTGGAGAAGCTGTCATGTTGTAAGGACTCCAAGGACCCAAGGGAATTAAATGTAATATGGTATCCTAGATGAAACTATAGAACTAAAAAGGGCTTTAAGTAAAGACTAAGGAAAGGAGAATATAGATTTTAGTTCATAATAATAAATCAATATTAGTTTATTCATTGTTGCAAAGGCACCATCCTAACATAAGATATTCATGGTAATCTAAACTCAATCTGGGATATATAGGAACAGTATACAATCTTTCCAAGTTCTCTATATTTCTATAGTTCTATAATAAGGTTTAATTTCAAAATCCTCTATCTGACTCTTATGACATTTAATTGATTCAGCTTCTGAGTGTATAAACTGAGAATACAGGGAACAAGAATTTCATCAAACTGTTTTTCCAGTTATACTGCTAATTGTCAAGTTTCTGTTAATTTATTTATACTGCATATAAACTTAAGCCAAGAGATATGAACAAACATTTAGGAGTCCAAGAGCAATGATTTAAATCTAGTGTTAACTGTTTCTACTTATTTCAATTTCAGCTGAGCTACATAAAGTCTCTAAACCTTATTTTCCTCCTTTATCAAAACCCCAAAGCTTAATAAGGTAAAATTGAGCTAAATATTTTTAACTTATGCAAAGGGAAGTGAATGTTCTCTAAAAAATATTAAACTGAAAGGAAAATAATTAAACATTTTAAACTGTCTTCCATTCCCCTCAGTGAGAGATTTCTCCCAAATTATCATTATATGGTAACACCCCTTGATTGTGATATTGTTGTTTAAGAATTTCTATTTTTCATACAAAGTAGGTCAACTACTTTATCTATATCTCTAGATATGATAATTTGACTAATACCAAAGGAAAACCCAGTGGTAAGTATTTACTAGAATACTTTGCATTAATCTTCCACATGGCAACTACTTCTAAGGAACTTTGCAGAGAAATCTTGACGTTTTAATACTTTCACTTTAATTTCCAATGAATCTTTTTAGAAGTAATTTCATTAAGTCCATTATATCAATCTAATAGGATAATAACTAGACTATAAAAAGTTCTTCCTGTACTTAGTTTAGTGCCCACGATTTGTTATGTGTACAAACATCAAACTCTGATAAGTGAAAAAGTACAAGCTACCTCTAGATTAAGTAGATCCTGTTGTTATATGCAAAAAAATGAGGTAAACTAAAAGTCCTCATGTTTCCTTCCTCATAATAAATGAAGGGTTTGACAATTCTACTATACTTTTATAAAAAGCAATGCTTGATACTTCTCTGTTTCAGCACTAGTTCTATACACATATAACAAGATTTTGATTGCAATACATTTCACTTTCTTTTTTGATTAAAATAGACAAAACTAATTACATGATTACCTTATTTAAATATTACTTAGCTGGAGTGAACTTTTTTCTTGCTTCTTGTTTATTTTTAGTGCATATTAGATACAACATGTATCTGCTTGGACTAAGCTATCTATAGCTATAATGCAAACAAAATGCTCATGACTTAAAATTGTCTTGAAGTCAAAATAATGCATCATTTTAATACCATTATCTGTTTTGAATGTTTATGAAACTAATTATATGTGTTATTTTCATCAATGTTAATTGGAAATTTAATTTTCTGCTGAGTTTTCACACACAATGCTGGGCCTTATGCTTTTCTGAGAACACTATAATTGGGCAAGTATTTTGAGGTCTCTATTGAAATATAATGAATATTTTCCCATTCTAAAGTATTTTGTAATACATAACCCAAGGGAATGGGAGAAGGACCTGGTAGCCCACTCCAAAAAAAAAAAAAAAAAAAAAAAAAAAAAAAAAAAAAAAAAAAAAAAAAAAAAAAAAAAAAAAAAGAAAGAAAGAAGAAAGAAAGAAAGAAAGAAAAAAGAAACAACAAAAAAAAAGAAATCAGCCATTGAAAACCTTATGAATAGCAGAGAAGCACTTACAATAGTATCAAACATGGCACAATGTCAGGTAATGTTTATTCGGCTGTACATAGGGTAGCTCTGAGTCAGACCAACTTGATGGCACCTAAAAACAACAACAGCAACCCGAGTGAAGGGATTTTATCTTTGTTTCTCCTATCAGACTTAACTGAGTGTGAATATGAATGATAATGATATATTTTCAAGGTTTGATAAGCACCAATGATTGCTTTTTGTAAAAGGCTTGTTATTTCACCGTTCTCTCATACAGGACATTTTGGTTCCTGGGGAATTGTTTTAAAAATATTTAATTATCTGTATGAGTAAAATGTTGATAATAATCAAACCAAAATTTTAACTACCTTGTAAGATTTGTATTGTAGAAAATGTTGATATTCTTTTAGGCTAGATATTATAAAGATGGCCTACACAAGCAGGTCTAACTTGACATTGCTTTATGATGGGAAATTGTACACAATTTAAATCAGCTCATTCCAGAATAATGCATTATGCAACTAGAATTTTGATTGTGGGAAGAATAAAAAGGATTATAATATCTGTCTTTTAGGGTAGTGGATTATAATTGCATGTAGGAGATCATTGTCTCTCTTTGTTTTATACACACACACACACACATACATACATTTATATGTATGTATATATAATGTATATATACCTATGTATGTACACACACACATATATATGTATGTGTGTATATATATGTATGTGTGTATATATATGTATATGTACATATTATATGTATATATGTACACATACATATTATATATATATATTTTTTTTTTCTGTGCCTTGTTGCAGGATAGGAATAACCACAAAATCACATTGCAACTGTGATAGGTATAATTTGTCATGGTAGGTCAGGTTCAACTTGCATTCTCTCTTTCTTTTGTAGATCACCACTATGCAGTATAAAGTAACATTTAAAAGTACCAACTTACCCAATAACTCCCAAATAGCTCTGTGTTTTCTTCTTACAAGGCTTCATAAGCTATTGGTTTATGACACTACTTTCCTCTCTCCCCAAATGCCTAGATATTTACTAAGCTGCATATTTTTCTCTAAAAAAATTTATAGATTACTATCTACTGCACATTAATCTATATATTTCCATATTTGTAGATAATATACTCTATCAAAGTATGGCACAGGGTGTCCATCAGTAATGTACTCCCTTTTTCAAAGCAAGTCTGAGGCATTTCCTTATTGTATAAACTAGTTATCTAGAAAATTGCCATTATTTCAGAAAAGTGCAATTTTTTCAAATTATGTAGGGATTATGTGCTCTTAAGGGTACTTTGAAAATGACGGGTTTTCCAAAGAAAGTCTTAAAAGCATTTATGAGAGTCCAAAAACCAGTGCTTTTTCAGTAAGAAGAAAAACACTTTGATTCTGCTAAATAGATAACCCAAATTATTCTTTATACAGATTCTCTCTTGAAAGTCACAATTTTTCTAGTCACTTTCATTTTCATTCCATAATTGTCCTTCCTAAGATTATTATGTGTAGTGTAATTTTGATTACATTAATGGACTAGCTCATAGTAAATATTATATATATGTATATATACATGGACAAATGTACATATTATATATATATATACATATATATATATACATATATATATATATATATATATATATATATATATATATATATATATATATATATATATATATATCTGCAGCCATAGCCCTGTGGCATCTGATCCCGTCAGATATCAGTAGCTAATCAGGGTTGGGCCTGGTTATTACTTGGATGGGAGACTGCCCAGGAATACCAAGTGTTGCAGGCTTGGGAGACAGACCCCTCAACCCACTCCCAAAAAAAGTCAATCTGCCATTTAAAACCCTGTGAACAGCAAGAGAAGCATCAACAATAGTGTTTCACCTATTCTATATAGGGTAGCTATGAGTTGGATACTGATTCAAGGCACCTAACAACAATTCAATCTCCAGTAGTATCCTAAACATGAAGGCATATTGTCAAACCAGACTAAAACATGTTATAACAAAACAAAGTATTTTATATTTTAACTTATGAAAATACATTTTTGTTTAGCTTTTTGCCACAGATGTAGAAAGAGGCCATTTAACTCACAATATCAATTTTTCAAAGATAATCAATGGGATTCAGAGATCCTTGGAGTCAATGGTATATTTGTGTCTGTAGGAAGCACCTGAGTATCAATGCTTTGGTCTACAGTGTTCAAAGAAAAAACAATAAACATCATTGGAATTTTATATCACTATTGTTGTTGTTGTTGTTGTTAGGTGCCATCGAGTCCGACTCATAGCGACCCTCATAGGGTTTTCAATGGCTGACTGTTTCGGGATTGCCTTGGGAGTGGATTTCCAGGTCCTTCTCCCATTTTTGTGGTGCTGGGAATTGAACTAGAGACCTCAGAGACTGCAGCACAGCACTCTACCAACTGAGCTAAATCCTAGCCCCTATATCACTATAGTGTTATTTATTTTGATGTTAAGTTGAAATATTAACATGCCAGTGAATAACTCAGAAAAGAGCCCTTAAAAATTCAGCTGATTTTTTATGTAATTTAAAATTGTTAAATTTGATCAGTCATTTCTACAGTTAAGATAATGTCTTTTCCAACCATTTGGCTGTGGCCAGAAAAAAAAGTAAAACAATAAAGTTATGATTAATTTACTCTTTGTTTTTAATACTAGAGGTTGAATCCAAGGCCTCAAGTATATCAGGCAAGTGTTTTACCACTGAGCTGCACCTCTAGACCTTTTTTTATTTTTTATTTTGAGACAAGTTCTCACTGAGTTGTACAGGTTGCCTGGAACTTGAGATTCTACTGCCTCAGCATCTTTTGGGATAACAGGTGGGCACCATAGCCTTTGGCATCAGATATGTTTATTTCTAATATTTTCTCCTAGTTTGTGGCTTGATCATTGCTTCTCTTGGCATTGTCTTCCAGAAAGCATGTTCTTAATTTTAATCATTTCCAATTAATCAATTCTTTCATTTGTGCTTTAGGCAGTATATCTAATATACCACCAAATTCAAGGTCAGATTAATTTTATTTTTTCAGTATTTGGGGTTGAACCTATACCTTCATGCATGCTATGCAAGTACTCTACCACTTAGCTGCACCCTGGGGCCCCCTTTTACATTTTGTTTTAAGACAAATTCTCACTGTTACAAGGCTGCTTCTGGCCTCAAACTCCCAATCCTCTTGGCCTCCTGAGTACTTGGATTATAGGCATGGGACACTGGCACCCAGTGTTTTTGTTGTTATTGTTGTTCTAAGTAATTTTTGTTTTAGAACATAAAAGGATAAAATGTATTTACATTGCACATATACAATCACATAACATACATCACAATTCCATAAATATTGTAGATATTTACAGAGTTGAAGTGGTCATTTTCTGGAAGTAGAACAGAGTTTCTTGAAAAGTCTATATTTTCTATTAATATTATTATAACTTCTTTATTTTATAAAATACTGTATGAGAATTCTGGTAAATGACTGCCACACATGAGGTAACAGCACAGGGTGCCTAGGCCCGAGTGAGGAATAGGTGGGCAGTAGCAAGGGGCAGCATGGGTAGGTGGGGTGGAAGCCCAGGAATAAGTGCAGTGACCAAGGGCTTTCTGGACAGGGAAGCCAACCTGGCTCCAGGGAGACTCCAGTGCTGCCCTCCACATACCGGAAGTGTGTGTGTGTTGGGTGGGGGTGTGGGTTCATTTCTGTTCCCAACAATGATATCAGATCTGAAGTGGAGTGGGCATGCTCCAACTTCCACCTTTTACAGACAGGGAAATTAAGGTCCAAAGAGGAGCAGGATCTTGCCCCAGAAGACTTGTAGTCAACTTCCATTGTGCCTCTACCCTCAGTCTGCCTGGTACAATGCAAAATGTTAGTGCTCATCCTTCCCAGGAGCTAGATTTGAGGGTAAATTGGCAAAAATGAAATGAGGCCCCAGAACACAGGTCTCTCCAGGTCTCAGCTGGCTGCCCCTTAGCCCCAATAGCTCCCAGGTGGAAGCAATGGTGATCTCCCTAACTCCTCACCCATAGGCCATTCTGGGGCAGGGGATTTGCTCTCTCTCCATTCTGAAGCTTAGAGCTCCCCTACTGCAGGTGGCAGCAAAATGACCATGCCAGCTAGATGGCCTAGAAAAGGGATATCACCCCTCAGTATCCTCATCTGTGAGACTAAATAAGAGTGTATGCTTAGGGGGTCATTTCCGGGACATACTTGCTGCATATTTAAATTATTCTTAAATGAAAGTGTATTTTTGAACCTAGAATGGTAAATTGTGAAATTACATGCCACTGAGCACACTTTTCCAGTATTGTTTATATTGATGCACTATATTTTAAGATTATTCAATGAATGCATAAAGAGAAGCCATTAATGTATTTTGAGAACTTAATGTACTTTTGAGGATTTAAAAACCTTATACAATTTGTGCAATATCCTAAGATGAGTACCTACCATAAGTTGATGTGCATTGAATATTTTTACATTACTATTAAAATAAGATCAAACACAGCTGGAGCCAAAAACTTACAGGATCTTCCTAATTTAATTTAACGCTTTTAAAACCCATATGGTACAGTCTGACATATATATATATATATATATATATATATATATATATATATGAATAATAGGTGTGGATATGAATAAAAGAGAAGCTTGTTGTTGTTGTTAGGTACCGTCGAGTCGAGACCGACCCATAGCGACCCTATGTACAGCAGATCGAAACACTTGCCGATTTTGTGCCAGGCAAATGATCTTATTTATCTTTAAGCCCATTGTTGCAGACACTGTGTCAATCCATCTGGTGGAGGGTTTTCCTCTTTGCGTTGACCTGCCACTCTCCCAAACATGATGTCCTTCTCCAGGGATTGTTCTCTCCTGACTACATGTCCAAAATATGTAAGACACAGTTTGGCCATTTTTGCTTCCAAGGAGCACTCTGGTTGTACTTCTTCTAGGACAGATTTGTTGGTTCTTTTGGCAGTCCATGGTATATTCAATAGATATCTCCAGCACTCTTTTACTTGTGATTAATGAAAATGATCACTAATTTAGCAACTGCAAAATGAGAACAACTATTTTGATAGTGTGAGTGTGACATCAGAGGTTAGGTAAAATGCTTATTATACAAGATTTTCCTGATTTCCTTCAGTCACTGTATAGTAGTCATGGCCTACATTGGTGTTTTTTAATGCAATGAAAATAATGGAATGTAGCTCAGTTTCTATAAACCTAAAGCTATTACTGACAAGTGTGATAAATATGAGAATCACATGAGATTCACATGATAAAAAGCATGGCATATGGGAGACATATATCCTAGAAATACACTATTTCATGAACTATAACACTGATGCATTTCTAGACTACAGAAATCACTATGTTTTTATCTCTTTCCTCTATTTAATACCTAAAATGATCAACTGAGAACTAGAAATCAAGCTGGATGGGCATTAGATATGTGAAAATTCACAGTCTGGACAATAACGATGATGTTTGGCCTGAGAGTCTATCTCAAGAGAGGTTTCTTTGCCTTTTCCAGGTAGTAAAAGAATTAGACTCATTTTCCAAAACAATTTTTTAAAAGCCATTTTCTTTAAGTATATGTTGTTGTTGTTAGGTGCCGTCGATTCGAGTCCGACTCATAGCGACCCTATGTACAGCAGATTGAAACACCTGCTGATTCTGTGCCAGGCAAACGATCTTATTTATGTTTAAACCCATTGTTGCAGACACTGTGTCAATCCAACTGGTGGAGGGTTTTCCTCTTTTGCATTGACCTGCCACTCTTCCAAACATGATGTCCTTCTCCAGGGATTGTTCTCTCCTGACTACATGTTCTAAATATGTAAGGTGCAGTCTGGCCATTCTTGCTTCCAAGGAGCACACTGGTTGTACTTCTTCTAGGACAGATTTGTTGGTTCTTTTGGCAGTCCATGGTATATTCAATAGACATCTCCAGCACCACAATTCAAAAGCATCAATTCTTTTTCTGTCTCCCTTGTTCAATGTCCAGCTTTCACAACCAGATGATGCAACTGAAAATACCATGGCATGAGTCAGACGCACCTTCATCTTCCATGTGACATCTTTGCTTTTCAATATTCTAAAGAGATCTTTTGCCACAGCTTTTCCTAGAGCAATGTGTCTTTTGATTTCTTGACAGCTGCTTCTACAGGTGTTGATTATAGAGCGAAGCAAAGCAAAATCTTGGACAACCTCAATCTTGTCTCCATTTATTGTGAAGTTGCGTGCTGACCCAGGCGTAAGGATTTTTGTTTTGTTGATGTTTAGTCGTAACCCATATTGAAGGCTATGATCTTTGATCTTCATCAGTAAATGTTCTAAATCCTCTTCATTTTCAGCAAGCAAAGTGGTGTCATCTGCATAACGCAGGTTGTTAATGAGTCTTCCTCCAATCTTGATGCCACGTTCTTCCTCATAAATTCCAGCTTCTCGGATTATTTGCTCAGCATATAAATTGAAGAGATAGGGTGAAAGTATACAGCCCTGACACACACCTTTCTCAACTTTAAACCACTCAGTGTTTCCTCGTTCTATTCAAACAACTGCCTCCTGGTTCATGTATAGATTTCTCATGAGCACAATTAGGTGTTCTGGTATTCCCATTTTCCGAAGTGTTATCCATAATTTGTTGTGATCCACACAATCAAATGCTTTTGCATAGTTAATAAAACATAGATAGACATCTTTTTGATATTCTCTGCTTTCAGCTAATATCCACCTGACATCAGTAATGATGTCCCTAGTTCCCTGCCCTCTTCTGA
>VMDO01022346.1:0-33622 GCA_007922755.1 Pedetes capensis | reverse complement strand
CTTTGTTTTTATGTTGTCTTTTGCTATCATTGTTATGACACAATGTGGATTTGTGTTTATATACAAATTTTATGATTTGATGTTAAACCTGAAATAAATGCTTCCTTATGGGATTGTTAAAAAAGGAAGACTATAATTCATGCTTGCTGAATGAGTGTATAGAATATTTTTTTCTATGTTCGGTTCCTCTCTCAGTGGACCTTGTTATTATCTCTCTTTGATTTTTATCATCTTGATCCTCTTTGCTATTTACTTCTCTTTTGACTCGTGGACCTTGCATGGCTCCTAAATCAGTTCTAGTCATGTAGGGCCCGTGCTTCCTTCAAGCTCAATATGCTCTTATTTCTTTGCATTATCATTTATGAGCTCATTAGAAAGGAAAGCTTTCTGCAAGTCATCTAGTCTAATACCCTTGTGTAAGATATGATTTTGCTTGAATGATAATGTCTAGTGAATATGACTATCTTTTAAAAACATTTAACATTTGTAGATTTTTTTTTTTTTTTTTGGTACTAGGGGTAAACCCAGGGCCTCACGCTTGCATGCTATGCAAGTGCTGGACCACTGAGCTGGACCCCCAGCCCTTTTTTTTTCTTTACTTTTTGAGACAGGGTCTCGCTAAGTTACACAGACTTCCTCTGGTCTCGAACTTGCGATCCTCCTTGCTCCGCCTCCCAAGCTGCTGGGATTTCGAGTGTGCGCCATCATGCCCAGCTGAACATTTGTAGATATTTATAATTATATTAAAATGATATGATAATCAGAGGAGATACACAAATATCACTGCAGCACATTCTGAAAGATAAGGTGGTTGAAAACTTCAGAAAGCCCTCTAAAGAGAAGCACTTATGGCTATGTCTACTAGAGAAAACCAAAATCTTGTGTACAGTGTTGTTTGGAAAGTTAATGATTTTTATTTTGAGAATAAAACATTATGCTTTTAGGGGAAATTGTACTGATTAGTATGGGTTAATAACAAGTCATGTTAGTTGTTTGCTGTAATAATATTATATCAGGTACAACTAAAAGTCTTCACATGAACAATTTTGAGTATTAAGTAAGAATCAGATCATTGTTCATTAAGTGCACATATGTTCTTATTGTAATCGCCACTCTTTCCCCCACCCCAACTGTCTTTTTCTCTTCTAGGTGATATCCCAGTTGTTCCACTTAATTTTGTCATGATATCCCTGGAAGGCCCATTTAACAGGGATACAGTGGAAGGATGTGTCAAGGAGACATTGCTTTTTTTATCACGCTCCATTTCCATCAAACAAAATGTGGAGTTTACGTTCAAAGGAATTGGGGTCCTCATGATCAGAGACAGCAAAGTGAAGATGAGATTTTATAAGGACTTCCTGTGTACGGTGGATGGAAGTGGGACTTTGATGAAAGCCCTAGCAAATGTAAATGAATGTTTTCTTTTTCCTAACCCCTCTCTCAGTTATAGCTCAGAATCATATGTAGACGTGTTGTCATTAAGAAAGACTCAGGCTAGCCGGGCGCAGTGGGGCACGCCTGTAATCCCAGCGGCTAGGGAGGCGGAGGCAGGAGGATCGCAAGTTCGAGACCAGAGGCATTCTGCGTAATTTAGCGAGACCCTGTCTCAAAAAATAAAAAAATGGGCTGAGGGTGCAGCTCAGTGGTCCAGCACTTGCAAAGCAAAGCATGCAAGTGCGAGACCCTGGGTTCAACCCCCAGTACTGCAAAAAAAAAAAAAAAAAAAAAAAAAAAAAAAAAAAAAAAAAAAAAAAAAAAAAAAAAAAAAGAAAGAAAAAAAAATAAGAAAGACTCAGGCTGATATATTTTAAGGCACATGCTCTGCAAGTGCTCTACCACTGGGCTGCACCTCCAGCCTGTTTTATTTTTTATCTTGAGACAGAGTCTCGCTAAGTTATGCAGGCTGCCTCTGGCCTTGAACCTGCTATTTTCCTGCCTCTCCCTCCTGAGCTGCTGGGATGACAGGAGTGAGCCACTGTGTCCAGCTATTACCTTCATGTTTAAGAAGTCCTTTCACATATGTTATTTCATTCGAGTCTCAGAACACTATAAAATCAGCATTACAGGCTTGCTGTTCTGATTTTATAAGTGAAGCAAATAGGGGTTCAAAGAGGTTGCATGGGAAGCCTCAGTCAGGGGGCTGATATTGCCAGGCCTGGGATTCAGGCCCAGATTTCCTCATGATTCCGTTTTTTTTTCTGCTTGTACTATGTTATTTTAAGGAAAGTCCACAACAAAATCTAATCTAAGTCATGGAAATGCTATAGTTAGCTTTAAATTTGTCATGTGATAGAAGAAATTTTGTAATTGGCACCATTATTGTTGACCATTAGGTTAACATGGCTTTCATGTTAAGTTGGACATAACAGAGTTTAAGGAAGCAAAGTCAATAAGTCAATCAATGTGCCTTATGTACATCCCTGGTAATTAACATAGTTGATGTGAATGAATTGAATTATGACAGAACCCCATAGAGCTAAAGCCTGATTGATTTTAAATGAAAAGCTATGGAAATGGTCTAATTCCACTCATTTCTCCATTCATGGATCTTTGGAATGGGAATTTAGGAGATAATGTGTACATAATGCGACTCTCGGTGTTTTGTATATGATCTGCTTTCATGGAGGATTGCTAAGAGATACACCAACCCAGTGTGTGGAAAGTAGAAACACATGCAAGAAAAAGCCCTGTCTTTTCCATGAAGACCCAAATCCATAGGCAAGGTTGATGTGGCCAGCTCATGTCTAACCCTGACGGATTCTGCTGAACTTTGGAGCGTTACTCTGTGTTTAAAAGAGAAGGTGGCATTTTACTTGGCCCGCTGAACTCTAAAGCATAACTTAAAAAAATTCGAACTTAATATTTGTTAATCTAAGTCCAATTAAATTAATCAATTAATTATTAAGATGGGGGGGGTCTCACTATGTTGCCCAGGTTGGTCTTGAACTTTTGGGCTTAAGCAATTTGCCTCAGCCTCCCACTGAGACCTTCACCACTGCACCAGGGAAAAGTATAACTTTAAAGGAATCTTTTCCAAATGAACTAGTCCTGAGAAGATACTCTATAAAAAAAGGGGGGGGGGGCGCCTGGAGGCCAAAGCAGAGTGAGGACTGCTGATTGTGTCAGCCACCCTGTGGACAGGGACAGAATATATCAGCAGGGGAAGGGGCTGAGAGGTCTGGCTGCAAAGCAGCTAGTTTGATGGTCTGCGTGTATTTAATCCTGGAACTCTAGGTGAATCCAATAGTCATTAATAGTTCATTCACTCTTGAAACACTGTAAAGTGGTGGGAATGACAGTTTTATTCCCCAATGTCCTAGAACTTAAACCTGCATCCTGTCCTGCGGAATAGCTGTCTTGGGAACTTCCTGTGTGTATTTCAGTGATGCTGCTTTGTTGTTGTTTGCTTGTTTGTTTTAAACCTTTTTGGGAATTCCCTCCAAAGCCTTTTGTAGGTTATAGCATTCATCAAAAAAAAAAAATTTAATATACCAGTCTATATTAATAATGCAATAATGTGGTCATTATATAATGTAATAATTACAACAGCTACTTGTTGAGTGCTTACTTTGTGCTCAGAGTACCTCGTAAAAATCCTACAAATTAGAACCTATTATTATTCCAGTAAACCTAATGCCTGAGGTTACTAGGAGTTAGCATTGTGGGTATTTGAACACAAGCTCAGTTGATTCCAGAACCTTCTCTTAACTGCCTAATTTTAGAGTCATGAGGGTCAAGAATTGAATCAGCCAAGTTTTGCTCATTTCCTGTAGTTTCTGGAATTCTTCCAAAGATATCTCAAAGAAGCTTCCATTCCTAAGGCAATTTCCAAAGAGGAGATGGCTTGAGAACAGACAGCATCTGTAAAATTGCGGTGCCATGTCATTCCTCACTGGATTTGAAGCTCTGGACTTTAAACACTAACAAACAACCCAGAAAGAGTTTCATGGTAGCCTTGCCTTGGAAACAGCCTATATTTTCTGCCTTGTCTGTCCCCATTACAGCCCAGGTGTAACCTTCTCTGTCTCTCTCCTCTAGAGGCCCGGCACTGTGGACTCGGTGCTGTCTAGCAGAGAGGCCTTTGCGAAGCGGCCCAGCAGTGTGGTTGCATTTCCAAGGTGAACGCTTGGCTCTGTGGGGTCTTCTGCCAACTCTCCTTGCTCATTGGGCAGCGTTTCTCAATCTTTAATTCATATTCTCTCTCTTTGTCTCCTTCTCTTTCTCTCTCTCTCCCTCCCATCCTCCCTCCTTCCTTCTCCCTTTCATCTCTCCCTCCCCCCATCTCTGTGTATCAATGCACCAGTGAAGAAGACTTTATCGCATGTGCTTTCTATAGTTAAGTTAACCCTTCATTGGTATCATGGGGTCAAAATAGACTCTGGAATTTAAATTCTGCTATTTTTGAAGATTCCTAATTGATGCGGAACATGTTGTTCATGTAAACTGTGTGTCATGACTCCCGCCAGGACTTGCTAAGGGCAGGTACATGCTTTACAGGGTCACATGTGACCCCACATAGGTTATTTGTTATTTTGTGTTACTTTGTATTTTTACTTTTTTTTGAGTGATAGGTAAGAAAAATGTCACAGCCTTTGAGTGACAAAGCTATCACTAATGATGAGACTGAGAAATTTGAAATAATCAAATTTTACAACAGTACAAAAGGAGAAGTTGATGCATTAGATTAGAAATGTGCAAATTGTTCCGTCACTTATTTGCTGTTACTTATGTGACCCCCAAAAAAGACAATACTAAAAATTACTAAAAAATGTAGTCCTTGCTCAAAATGTGTTTATAACGTTCATTCCAATACAAATATTGTATGTGATAACTGTGGAAGACTAATATTGTACCTATTTTCTATTAACGACTGGTAGTTGATTTACATGTCATTTTCCAGATTTAGTTTATTATAGTTTTTAAAACCAGGTAGAATTCTCTAAGTGCCTTAAAAACATTTATTTATTTATTTATTTATTTATTTATTTATTTTTGTGGTACTAGAAGGTTGAACTCACCCCTAGTTCTTTTTAAAAAAATTTTTTTTATCTTGAAACAGTCCTGCTAAGTTATGCAGGCTGCCTCTGGCCTTGAACTTGCAATCTTCCTGTCTTGACCTCCCAAGTTCCTGGGATTACAGGCGTGAGCCACTGTTCCCGGCTCATTTCTTATTTTTTTGATAATTATTATTACATGAATACATGTTCTATTAGTAACTTTTAAAAGATATCTTAGTTCATATGACAACATAACTAAATCTTAAAAACAAATACCTTAAATAATAAAGGTTTTTTTTTTTTTGGAGGTGTTGGATGACCCCACAATACTGATAACATCAATTAATCTGATGATACCAGTTTTTAAATGAGTGAGCCCTTAGAATATTCCTTTTTCAAACTACTCTTGGCTCCCTGGAAATCCTGAACCCCCTCCAATCCTAGTCCCTTCAATATTAGTAAAACTTTTCTCACCTGCTGGCCTTTCCTCCACTTCCTCTGCCTAGCTTCTTTCTCCCCCTGCAGTCTAGCATACCTCCCATCAGAGCTTTGGTTTCTATCACTAAACAGGGTAAAAAAAAAAAATGTATACTAGGGAACAGCTTTCCCTCAAGAGTACAGTTGGTAGGTGGGTAGATGGGTGTTACTAGGAGCTGCTGCTGGCAATGATTATAATAAAGATAATGACAACAACAATAATGATAGCAATAATAATAACTGTGATGGAGCATCTACTAGATGCCAGTTACTGTTAAGTACTTTCTCAATATTACTGTGTTTAATCTTCACTATAACCATGTGAGATATGTATTATAATTTTCTCCATTTTATAAAGATAGCAAATTAAGTTTAGTTCTTTTCTTTTTAAACAAGTGAAGCAACATGATGCGCTATTAAAAATGCTGGAATAGGGGTTAGGGGGCCTGAATTGTATTTCCAATTTGGTTATTACCTACTCATTGCTCACACTAACTGGACGCCACCTCCCCTTCCAAACTGCACTTTTGCAGGTCCCAGGGAGAGGATGGAGAAATGGAGAGGAGAAAGAGGGAGGAGAGAAATGGCTATTTCAGGGGATTTCTACCAGGATATAATTTCTTGCTTTGAAGCTATTCAACAACTTCCTTTCACTGTATCACCCCTGGCACTTCTGACTCTAGATCTAGAAAGGGCAAAGAAAAATTCAAACTGAAACCAAAGTCAAAAACTTAAATTGAGAGCCAGGTGTGGCAATGCATGCCTGTAATGCCAGCAACTCAGGAGGCTGAGGCAGGAGGATTGCAAGTTTGAGGCAAGAGACAGCCTGTGTAATTTAGCAAGACCCTATCTCAAGATAAAAAAATAAAATAAAATAAAATAAATTATGAGATAGGGATTGCCTCAGAGGTAGAACACTTGCAAAGTATGTGTGAGGCCCTGGATTCAATCCACAAGTAGGACAGAAAGCAAACAAAAAAACTTACACTGAGGTCTTCAAAGCAATATTTTAAAAAGTATAGAAGCTGCTTTTGAGCCCATAGTAGAGTGCAGCAAGGTCTTGGCTGGCTCCCAGATTTAGCCTCAAAGAGACCAAGTCCATGATAGGTATTCAGGAAATCAAAGCACCTCCCTCTTGAAGGAAGTGGGCTTATTTCAGAATCAGCAGGGTGGCTGGGTTGCTTCCTGGAACTGAGAGTTCACACAGTCCCCTGTTCAGGGTCAATGCAGTAAACAAACATCTTGACTCATTCCTAGGATTGAGCACAAAGAAATAGAGAACAAACCACCTATGGAGCCCATTAGAGAAGAAGATGGAGAGAAAAGACAAAGGAAGAGCAAGTTGAAGGACCAGCCAGACAAAGAAGAAGGTGCTAGAGGTAGGCTATTGATTTGTGTGCAATCTGTGTTCTTTACTACTAATGCATCCATCCTTATTACTTGGCAACTCATATGCCCAAAGTAAATAGATTCATGAATAATCTCTGTGTTCTTTTCTCTAACAAGCATCTTCTATTCCTGAAATCCTGTATCTTAGCTTATCTCAGGCTCTCAGACTATCACCTTTTCACTAGCTCCTCATTGCATAAAGCGGTCAAAACTTAAATGCCTCCAAGATCCAGGAAGGTAATATGAATGCATGAAGTGGGCTTTAGGGGTATACTCGGTCTCAAAAGGATAAGGGACAATTATTTAAAGATCAGAGAACATTGTATATGAAAATTTGCCTTGGTAGAATCTATTAGAATATATCTGTGCTAAGTACAAACTATCATTTAACAGTTTGAAAGTTGAAAGTCACTTCCATTTGGTTTTTATTCTAGAAATTTTGTCACCCAAGAGACATCGAGATAGACAAACTATCTCCCCTGCCAGAGTGCCAAGTGTCAGCTTGCCGGACAAGTTTGAGAGAAATGGGCATGGTGGAAAGAATATGACTCCTGAAAAGTAATGCAGTGATATTTTTTTCTGTTGCACTTTACTAAATGTGATTTTGAGGTATTTCTTGATGCAGGGAATTTTAATAATTGTTCATTAATTCCTTTATCCAATATTGTTGAAAACATTCTATGTGCTAGGCAATGGGGACAGCAGGCATGCCCAAGCTCACTATCTAGAGGGAAAGCCAGGCATATGTAAAATAATACATTGTGGCTCAGTGGGGTAGATGCTACCACAGAGGCAAAAACAACATAGTACAAGGAGTTGAGCATTGGGAACTACTTCCTAGATCTACACAACTTCCGGTGTTATTCTCAGAACGCTTAGAAATGAAGTGTTGCAATTACCTTTATGCATCAAATGGAGAGTGAGGCTTGTTGAACATGTCTGGCCCTCCATGAGTTCTCAAGAAAAATTCTCTTTTTTTTTCTTGTTTTTGTGGTACTAGGAGTTGAACCCAGGGCCTCGCACTTGCATACTCTGCAAGTGCTGGACCACTGAGCTGCACCCTCAGCCCATTTTTTTACTTTTTGAGACAGGGTCTCGCTAAATTACACAGACTACCTCTGGTCTCGAACTTGCTATCCTCCTGCCTCCGCCTCCCAAGCTGCTGGGATTACACGCGCATGCCACCACTCCCAGCTCAAGAAAAATTCTTTAAATTAATGAATACATTACAATTTCTCATGGCCATTTCCTGTGATGTTATGTCAAAAGATTTCTACTTCATCCTTCTCTCTTAGAGTGGGTTACTTTTTTCAGACCTCAAATCAGTTAACTATACTCAAATATTATCAAGCGCCTATCCATGTACTTGAAAGAAGGACCTGGCAACCCACTACCAAAAATCAATCCGCCATTGAAAAATCTATGAATAGCAGAGAAGCACTGACAATAGTGTTTCGCCTGTTGTACGTAGGGTCACTATAAGTTGGATGCCGACTGGATGGCACCTAACAACAACATCCATGTAATTTGTGTTGTGCTGCCAATTTTTACTTAATTGATATGTCACAGTGTATGAGCTATCATGTGAAATTTATGTATTTTGTGAGTTACTAAAGTCACATCTAAAACCATTGTTGTTGTTGTTAGGTACTGTGGAGTCACTGACTCATACCAACCCTACGTACGAAAGGCGAAACACTATTGTCAGTGCTTCTCTGCTATTCATAGTTTTTTCAATGGCTGATTATTTTTTTGGGGTGACTGGGTTGCTGGGTCCTTCTCCTGAGCCTACAGCACCTGGTGTTCCCAGGTGGTCTCCCATCCAAGTACTAACAAGGCCCGACCCCGCTTAGCTTCTGAGATCTGACAGAATCCAAATACCACAGTGGTACAGCTGCAGGCTTTCCTGTAGAGGATAACCAAAATATGTATTTTCTGCTGATTAGTAAAATAAGATATATTTATTACAGAAACCTTGAGAGAATCAGAAAAGTAGGAGTTACAAAAAAGTCACTCGTAAGCCCACTCCACAGGGGGTACTTTTTGTTAACATCATGGTATATATCTTTCATTTCAATGCACATACAATATATATTTATATTTGAAACATGTACACATTTTAAATAAAGCTGAGATCCTATTATATGAAATTTTATTACGCTTACCGGTAAGTGATGAAGATTTCCTCATGGCTCTCAATATTCCAGAACATTAACTAATAATCGCACATTATCCCAATGATATATTAAGCTTTCTATTTAACAATCTCCTGTTGAATATTTAGATTGTTTCTAGTTTTTTATATAAAACTATTTATATAAATAATGTATGACAAATATAATTACACAATTTTTACATACACCTGAATGTTTCATAGGATAAACACTTTAAGGTTAAATTTGAGAGAGAAGAGATAAGCCCACTTCTCATGCCTTTGACACGTTGCCACCAATTACATGTAGGAAGCTTGCACCAATTACCCTCCAGTAGCAGGAATGAGAGACTGCTGTCTTTTCTATGGCTGGCTCACACTGGACGCTGGACTTTGAAAGATCTTTCCCCAGTATTAGATGAAATGAAGTAGTTAATTGTCATTTCGATTTGTATTTGTATTTGATTTCTAGCAAGCTTGTATTTATTTTTATATGCTTTCTAGCTATTTGTAGTTTTTCTTTTGAAATTTTCCTATTTGAATTCTGATCCTTTTTCTGTTTTACTCTTTTAGGAAAAGGTTGTATTTGTTATAAAGAGAACTGTTTAGATGATAGGTATGAGGTGTTTTCTGGTGTATATGTTTCAAATATCTTCCTATTCTTTTTTTCTTTTACATTTTGTTACTGAGTCATTTAGCACATGAAATATAACGTATCCTGTCCAATTAACAAACCTGTCCAAGTATTCCTACACCATGTTTGAACATGTCAGTTCATGATTACATTTTGATTTTATAAAAAGAAAAAACAAAAAGAAAACCTTCACATTCTTTTAGAAGAGCAAAGAATAATTTATACGGATAGAATGTAGTACTGCAAGTGAAAAGGCATAATAAAATGGACCATTTAGTGAAATTTTAAATGAAGGTGCAGTAGTCTAGGGCATTTGTTTTTAATGAGTGACGTGGAGGCTTCTCCAAGGGCCTCAATCGCCATCTCAGAGTGAAATTGAGGACATGTGCATTGGGCCCACTTCTGCTGGAGCATGTGAGCTTTTTGTTTTTTGTTTTTTCTTCTCTTTTTTTCTTTTTCTGTTTTACATATTGAGACTTGACTAAGATCTGTTTAAGAGGTCTGGGGCTTTCTCTGCTTAACAGCTGAGTACAACTGGTCTGAGGAAAGATAATGAAGGTATGAAACTAAGATCGGTTGGAGAGAAAGCTTTATTTAGATTTGGGTGTGTAGGATGTAGAATCAATAGAGCTTGGTGATTAGTTAATGAAGATGGGCTAAGGAGAAGGAGTAGCAGATGGCCCTAATTTTGGCTTAGGTAAGGGGGGAAGGTACCACTATTCAAAACAAGGGCTACTGTGTTACTGTAGGAAGTACAAATTTGGCTGGTGGTTAATTTAGGGCAGAATAGGTAGTGAGTTTATAAAGTTTTCACTATAATTCAGAGGATACACACACACACACACACACACACACACACACACACACGAACTCTCTTGGACCATAGCATCCAGAAATGCGACACATTTCTTATGGCCCTCCTCATGTGGGTCACATCTTACATGTTCTGCATGCTGATCAATCAGCACCACCACTGCCCTCCAATTCTGTGAAAAAGTTATTTAAAAATAAAAAATTAACATGAGCAATGTACAATGAAACATGGTAGTATCATAATGAGACCCATTAAATTCTACATTAAAAATTACTAATAAAAAACATTTAAAAACAAAAATCAAAAAATCCCCAAAAAGGTTTAGCTGGGCACGGTGGCTCATGCCTGTAATCCCAGTGACTCAGGAGGCAGGGGCAGGAGGATAGCAGATTGAGGCCAGAGGCAGCCTGCATAACTTAGTGAGACCCTGTCTTAAGATAAAACATAAAAAAAGGAGCTGGGAGTGTAGTTTAGTGGCAGAACACTTATAAAATATGCACAAGGCCCTGGGTTCTGCCCCAGTACTGAAAAAAAAGGTACATTAAAAAAATAATAATAAAAAGCTTTTCTTCCTTCAGTATGGTAGTCTATTCTGAAAAGGTCCTGTTGGGAGCTGAACGCAATCCACCTGCAACTTTATGTTTTTGCAGATAAAAGTTTTACTGGAAGACAGTTATGCTTATTTGCTTACATATTATTTATGATTGTTAGTTTTACAAGGTATCCTATGTCCCTCAAAACCTAAGATATTGACTCTTTGGCCTTTTGCAGAAAAACAAACAAACAAACAAACAAACAAAAACCTGCCAATTCCTGCTCTAAAGGATCCCATTCTCAGTCCATCTTCCTAATACGTTGTCAGGTTAAGCTGGACGGAACACGAAGTCACAGTCCAAGGACCATGTGGACCAAATAAGCCTCATAATGAGAATGATCAGAAACAAACATGGAAAAAATGAACGCACTAGGGTTGCAGATCTTGGACACTGTAAAATATACAATATAAAATGTTTAAAACGTTTAAAGAAATAAAAGATAGAATAGAAAGCATGAACAAGGAACAAGAGATTATGTAAAAATGATTACCGAGGCCAGGATTTTCAGAGCATTTGAATTTTAGAATTGTAGTAAGAGATTGTAGACTCATACACTAATCAATCTACTGGTAATTTAGAAGCCTTTTAAAAAAGTTTACAAATGAATGGAGTCTCTCTTCTTCTGCTCTTTCTTTCTTTCTCTTTTTTCTTTTCTGTCTCTTTCTTTTTTGAATATTGTAATTTATCAAGCCTTTTGTGTCTTCTTTGAGAATTTGTAATTATTCCATGTATTCTTGAAGCAACTACAAACTATTCCCTGGATGCATATTTCTCCATATTTAGATACTCGCTAAACCTTGTTAAATGAATTGCTAAAAGCATTTGAATCCTGGCTCACTTTTTCTTTGAGATGTTGAAAAGCTTTCACTCTGATAGTATGTTTTTCACTTTTTCAGTAATTGTTTTTTTTTGCTTCTTAAGCAATACACTGAATTCCACAAATGCCCATGACAATTATATGTGTGTGTGTATACACACATATATATATATATCTGTATGTGTATATATATATACATATATATGTGTATATACATATATATACACACACACATATATATATATTTGTTGTTGTTAGGTGTCCTTGTATATATATATATATATATATGGGCTGGGATTTAGCTCAGTGGGTAGAGCACTGCTCTGCAGTCTCTGAGGTCCTGAGTTTGATTCTCAGCACCTCAAAGTGGGAGAAGGATGTGGCAACCCACTCCCAAGGCAATCCCGAAAAACAGTCAGCCATTGAAAACCCTATGAGGGTCGCCATGAGTCGGACTCGACTAGACGGCACCTAACAACAACAACAACATATATATATATATATGTATATGTATATATATATACATATATATGTATACACACGCACATGTATGTATGTATATATATATATATATATATATTTGCTGTTGTTAGATGTCCTTGAGTCTGTATCTGATTCATAGCCACCCTATAACACTATTGTCGGTGCTTCTCTGCTATTCATAGGGCTTTCAATGGCAGATTGATTTTTGGGAGTGGGTTGCTGGGTCCTTTTCCCAAGCCTACAGTATTTGGTGTTCCCAGGTGGTCTCCCATACAAGTATCAACCAGATCTGACTCTGCTTAGCTTCCCAGATCTGACAGGATCTGACCCCACAGTGCTACTTTTTGTTAGATAGTGACTTTTATCAATATATCTTCTCCTTTGTCTAAAAGCTTTTGCCTTAAATTCTGTTCTGATTGACAATGCTTCAAGCCAGGTGCTGTGGTGCATGCCTATAGTCCCAGAGACTTGGGAGGCTGAGGCAGAAAGATTATGAGTTTGAGGCCAGAGGCAGCCTGTGCAACTAAGTGAGATCCTGTCTCAAAATAAAAAATTAAAAGAAGAGGCCAGGTGTGAGGCTCAGTGTTAGAGCACTTCCCTAGCATGCACAAAGCCCTGGGTTCAACCCCCTCCCCCCGTAACAACAACAACAACAATAACAACAAAAACAACAACAACAACGCAACATTTGGTTATTGGATATACTGTCCTTTACCTGGAAGACCCTTCCACT
The DNA here is from genome assembly GCA_007922755.1 of Pedetes capensis. Taxonomy (NCBI): domain Eukaryota; kingdom Metazoa; phylum Chordata; class Mammalia; order Rodentia; family Pedetidae; genus Pedetes; species Pedetes capensis. Next base: position 20,530 of record VMDO01022346.1, on the reverse strand, counting down.
GCCATTCTTTTCCATTTTTGGATATGTGTGTGTTTGGTTGTTTTATGTATGCAAACAACTTATATTTGGATGTTTTTCAATTCAGTCGAGGCTTCACTTTTCGGTTGTAGTTATTGGATCTATCTTTACCATCTTATTTTATATTTAGTATTTAGTATGGATTCAATTTTATTATTCTGCCTTTCATGTTGGATGGATCATATTTCTTTAATATGCCTTGAATTTCTTTCAAACTCTACCCTTCCAAACCTTCTCGATTTTTGCTATCTAGAACTTTGGGTGCTGGTTGTTTTTAATTTTTTCTTGTGCTGGGGATCAAACCTGCAGTCTAGACATGCTAGGTAAGTGTTCTACCAGTGAGCTATACCTCCAGCTTTTCTTTGCTTTTAAATATATAAATTTTAATGATTATTTTGTGGTCAATGGTCACTTAGATTTGCCAACATGTTTTACCAATTTCTTTGCTCACCATTATTTCTTACAAACCAGCTTTTCCTCCTTCTTACCAGTGTGTACCCTTTAATGATTCCTTTGGCAAGGCTCTCTCTTTTTGATGAGAGTGGTCTTTTATGGCTTGGAAGGATTCTTTCTGTGTTGTCACTCCTGATGGCTGGTTCTTGGTTCAGTTATTTTCCCTCAGCACTCTAATGATATTACTCCATTTTTTCTGCCAGTTGTCCTGAAGAGAAGTTGGAACCAGTCTGATTGTCATTTTCTCTTTCTCTTTTATTTTTTACTTTTTTATTAGTAATTTTTAATGTACAACTTGTTGTTGTTGTTAGGTGCCATCGAGTCGGTATCCGACTCATAGCGACCCTCTGTACAACAGGGGAAACGCTATTGTCAGTGCTTCTCTGCTGCTCATAGGGTTTTCAATGGCAGATTGATTTTTGGGAGGGGGTTGCCAGGTCCTTCTCCCAAGCCTACAGCTTCTGGTGTTCCCAGGCGGTCTCCCATCCAGGTACTAACCAGGCCCAACCCTGCTTAGCTTCCGAGATCTGACTGGATCGAATGCCACAGGGCTACAGCTGCAGGCAATGTACGACTTAATGGGTCTCATTATGACATTTCCATACATGCATTTCATTGTACATTGCTCAAGTTCACTTCTCCCTTACCCTCTCATGACCTTCCTCCCACGTGTCATTCTTTTGTAACAAAAAGTAAGGCCCATCAGAGAGAAAGAATCACCTGAACACCAGCATTAATTAGAGGAAAGGGCTTTATTGCTGGCAGAGCAATGGCAGGATCTCTGGTCCTCAAATGGCCACACTCCCCAAGTTATTTTCTCTTGTCTCTTAATTAGGGCTTACAGTCTTGTAGGCAAAGGGATCTGTGTGTTTCTCCATGATTGGTTACTTTAAATAGTCCACAGGTGTTACAGAGCAGAAAGCAGAATGTCCTTGACTACAAAATCTTTAAAGAAACAACTTCTAGACACCAGGGGCTGTGTCTATGTGGGGGAGATTTACTGTAGTACCTCTGTGTTCAGAGAGAGGAGCTCCTGGCATTCCCTAGATAAGGGAGTACAATCCTGCTCTTTGATCAAGGGAGTGAGGAATGTAAACTCCAGAGTCTTAAAGGAGCCAGGATCTGGTGAGGTTTAATTAGGTTTTCTTTCCTTACTCTCTTGTAGCATTTAAGAGCCTGCCTCCTTTCTTGATCTGCATTTTTACCCTTCATAGGAGTCAGGACTTTCTGCAAATTTCTTAGCCATTATCTTCTAGAATATTGTTCTTTGCCATTTCCTTTATTCTGTAATTCACTGCTCCATTAAATATATATTTGACCTTCTGAATCTGTTCTCTATTTCTCAACTTATTTTTTTATATTTTCTTTCTTTTATCTCTGTGCTACTTTTTCAGTGATATTTTCAGTTCTATTTTCAAGTGAGTTTTTGATGGACCACCTACTATTTATTCCCTATATTGAATTTTTCAAAGTATACATATATTTTATGTATCATATATTTTATTACTATATACTATATATTTTTTCATTTTGTTCTGTATTACTTGTTCTTCCCAATTCTTCCATTATCTGAGAATTTTGAGTGTACTTGTTTAATACTTATCTTCCCCCCAGTTGCTTCATTGTTTTTATTTCCTTGGGCATGAATTACCTCATTTATTGGGTCTGACAGAAGTACTGTCTTTGTTCTGGAATACTTTAAATGCTTGGCCATTTTGCTTTGAGAATTCATTTTTTTTTTGTAGAATTTTTTCCCACATGTGCCTCTCTCTGTTATGTGTTTGTCATGATATTCAAGTCGTATAGCTACAAACCCTGGGCAAATATGTATATTAATATTTAAAGGCCTTTCCCTGGGCCACCTGGGCAATGCTGGAAACCTTATCCACACCTGGCATGGGCTCAGTTCTTGGTTTCTGACAAGGGACAGAAGCCTGTGTGAAGTCAAGAGAGTGAGGTTGTGTTTGATCAGGGACAGGAAACACTCTCTGTCTGTAGCATGAGATGAACCAAAAGCCCTTGTGTTCAGTCAGAAAGTCCAGTCAACTGCACCTTCTACACATATTCAAAATGCAGCCACTTCTTATCACCCCTTCTGCCACTGCCCTAGCCCAAGCTACTCTCTTTCTCTTGAGTTATTGGAGTAGTCTCGTAAGGGTTCTTCAGCTCCTGCCATTGTCCCCATTGAGTTTTCTCTCAACATTGGAGCCAAAGTAATCCTATGTAAAATAGATGGTTTCAGCCACTACCCACACCCCTCCAGCACTTCCTCTTCTCACTCAGGGTAACAGCCAATGTCCTCAGCACAGCCTGCAGATCCTGCCTGGGCTCTGACATCTCTCTTACTTCTCACCCTTTACCCATCCCCCTCCAGCCACCCAGAAAACAGGCACATTCCTACCTTAAGGACTTTGGCCTTGTTTGCTTGCCTGGAATGTCTTTTCTATCAGATATCTGGGCTGGGATTTAGCTCAGTTGGTAGAGCACTGCGCTGCAGTCTCTGAGGTCCTGAGTTCAATTCCCAGCACCACAAAAGTGGGAGAAGGGCCTGGCAATCCACTCCCAAGGCAATCCCGAAGCACTCAGCCATTGAAAACCCTATGAGGGTCGCTATGAGTCGGATACCGACTCGAAGGCACCTAACAACAACAACAATAATCAGATATCTACATTGTTTCTCTCATTTTCTTCAGGTGTTTATTTCAATGTCACCTTCCTGGTGAGAACTCTCCTGGTTATTCGATTTATAATTTAATACTCATTTCTCCAGCATTGCACGACATTTATCATTATGGAGTATACTACAGATTTCACTTCTTTACCTTATTTCTAGCTGTATGTCCCCATCAGAATGTTAATTCCATGAGGACAGGGACTGGGTGTGAGTTTTGTTTGCACTGAGTTTCCTGCATCTAGAATAATGCACACAGTAAGTGTCAGTTCATTTTTGTGAAATAAATGTTTTATTCTCCTTTTGAAGAGATGGTAACTGAGAATTTCCAAGATTATATAGTTTGTCCAGAGTCAGTCACTGTATAAGCAATAAATCCCAACATTATTTGATGCCAAATGCAGGATTTTTTTGTTTTCTTTTTTGCCAGAATTTAAAATACCATGCTCAAGTAAATTTCCTAATATTAAAGGATTCAAATAATAAAAAAACTACATTTTTTGAGCTTCTACTCTGTGTTTTATAATAGGCATTATAATAATATGACTGATTCCAGAATCAAAGGAAAAAACAAGCAAACTATCAGTCTGAAATCTTAGAGATAATGTTCGTAGCTATCAGTGCACACTTCATCAGAGTTTCACAATTATGCTAAAAACAGAAAGCAACATGATACATGGAAAAAATCCAGCTCTTCATAAAATATCATCCTTTTTAGACAGAAAATTCAATATGAAAACCAGGTATTGAAGAGTTGACTGCTAGAGTTTTCTGAAGGAAAGGTGTGTGTGTGTGTGTGTGTAATTTTTTACCAAAAGTAGTCAGTGTTGAGGCTTTCTGAAACATAACCAAAAAAGAGAATGTTGTGAAAAGAATTTGGATTTATGTTCACATAGGTAGACCAGTGTTTTCATTAGCCTTCCTACTCCTTCCCAGTAGCTGTTTAGTACGTTTTAAAATCTAATAATTCCTTCTACTCCCTAAGGAATTTTAATATCAGAGATAATATGTATATATGCTTATATTGTCAGATAGGATTGACCTTTGGAGGATCATTTTAATATATAAGAATTTTTTTTATCTCCCTCATAAGCCAATTTTCACTTCCTTGGGGATTTTATCACCCTTCCATTGAAATGAAGTTCACATTCTTAACCTCAATACATAAAGATGTTTTGAAGAAAACCAGTGAGATACTGTTCTTTATCTAAAATTATTATTTCAGCCAGGTGTGGTGGTGCATGTCTATAATCTCAGCATTTAGGAGGCTGAAAGAGGAGAATCATGAGTTCAAGGCCAGCTTGAGCTAGCCTGGATTATAAGACCTTGCCTCAAAAAACCAAAATACATGTATACATACATACATAAATTGAAATAAATAAAATAAACACAAAATAAATAAAATTATGATTGTTCTAGAGGCCAGATTGGGTTGAAAATTATTTAATGTTTCTTTGTTTTATTTATAGCTTATCTTCTCCAGGTTGTCCGAAAAATGACAATGAAATGAGGCCCGGGACATCTCTAGCTCCTGCTTGCCAGGATCATAATAAGGCAGGACAGGTACAATGCCTTCAAACAAATAAATCCTAGTCAAAATCTTCCTCTAACTTCTGTTTCTCAAAGAGGGTTCTGGGGATCACTCTCTTAATTACAGTATATGGATATGGCCCAAATACTCAGGACTCCAAGCAGGACTATGATAAATCTGTTGTTAGGTGGTGGTAGTTGAGTCTTTTTTGCCAGAATTTAAAATACCATGCTCAAGTAAATTTCCTAATATTAAAGGATTCAGCGACTCTTATAGGGTTTTCAATGGCTGATTGTTTGGGATTGCTTTGGGAGTGGATTGCCACATCCCTCTCCTGATGATAAATCTATCTATTAATCAAGATCTGCTGGTTAACAGAATCAGGGCCAGGAAATTCCTTGTAATTTTTTGCTGCTATTTTTAGTTTCAGCAAGAGTTCAGTAAATCTTTTTGATTATTTTGTGAGGTCTACTCTACAAATCTTATTTTGCTTTTATTTGCTGTTGTTGTTGGGTGCCGTTGAGTCGTGTCCAACTCATAGCAACCCTCATAGGGTTTTCAATGGCTGACTGTTTCGGGATTGCCTTGGAAGTGGATTACCACGACCTTCTCCCAATTTTGTGGTGCTGGGAATTGAACCCAGAATCTCAGAGACTGCAGAGCAGTGCTCTACCAACTGAGCTAAACCCAGCTCTCTTATTTTGCTAGTTGTTACTAATATAGTTTTTTTTTTTTATAAAGCATGTTTCTTGACACACCCAGTCTTTGGAGGGCTGGTGAAGGGAATGGGAATCAAAAAAGGAAAGTGGAAAAGTGAAGTTGTCCTGCAATTCTGGATTGTAGGAGATGTGCTATGTATGTTTGCAACGAGCACAAAGAAATTTCCCAATGTACTTCAGTGAGGAGAGGAGGAGGAGAGAGATAGAAGATGAGCGACTCATGCAGCAGTACCAAATGCTGAAGGATCAGGAGGCTTTCTACAAGCACCAGGTAGTCCAGAACCTCACTTAAGAAGGGTTTAATATGGGACCGGAGAAGGTGATTATTAAACTCCTTTTAACATGTCCCACCATATGCCTGCATGTGACATACTGAACCATGTATCTAGCACTGGATTAAAGCTTAGGTTATACCTGAGTTTTCACTAATAACCACCAATACAAGGATAAATATCTGTGCAATTGAATGTTGGCACATATCACTGATTCCACCCCCTCCCCAAAGGACTGAATTTTAAAGATGTAATTAGTGAATTTATATAGCTTAATTTTGATTTCTTATAAAATATAAATCTTGTCAAGTTCATTTCCCATCTCAAGGAACCAGATTGTCAACTTTTTATTTGCTCTATTCAGATTTCTACAGTCCCCAATAACTGCCCTTTTTGCCCTTTCCTGCATTCATGACGAAATCTTCCATTCCTTCGTAAGGTCCTTGTAGTGATGGTGCCCAAAGTCCAAGAATAGGACATTTAAAACCTCCCCTAGCCCACCTCTATATTATCTATAAAGACATCAGAAAGCACTCTTGCCTCCAAATAGCTTTCTACCTTGATGAGACTCTATTTGTGTCACAGATTGAATGTTTTTAAAGGCTCTGTTTCAATTTGCAATTAAGATTTAACATTGTTTTGCAATAGATGAAAAATCTGGCTGCTAGAGAGCAGAATCAGAAAAATGCTGCCTATAATCTTGGAGTTGCAGAAGCTATAAGACATCACAAGAATGAAAAACCTGAATTTTATGTAAGAATCTCTATAAAATTTTCTACCGCTAACAGTTGCTCCATTTATGAGACTATGGATCCACTCCCTGTGTTGTAGGTTGTGCCATTATTTATTTTATTTTTTATGGCACTGGGGCGTTGGACCCAGGGCCTTGAGTGTACTTTGCAAGTGCTCTCTCCTTGAGCTGCACCCCGTTCCCCCTTTTCCTAGTTTTTGTTTTGTTTTTGTTTAGGGAGTCAGGGTCTCACTAAGTTACACAAGTAACTTGCGATCCTCCTGCCTCTGCCTCCAGAGTCACTGGGATGGCAAGTGTGCACCACTGTGCCCAGCCAGTTGTGACATTTTTTATGTGGCAGACTTAGAAAGTGGGAGGTTCGAGGTTGAAGCTTTTTTCCAGGGCGGTGTCTGCCTCCACACAGTTCACAGCCACAGTATAGCTCCTGTTAGTTGCTGCAGCCCTTGTTACAATTTTTGTCAATAGGTCCTGGGTCTGGCGGTGAGGGGCCATAGACTACAGTCCAGCCCCAGGACCTACAGAGAGAACCATCAGCAATGGCGTCATCTGGGAGCTTGTTGGAAGTGCAAAAATCTAGGGCCTTACACCGGACTTCCAGAGTGGGGATCTACATTGGAATAAGATCGTCACTGTCTCAGAAATGGGGCTGTGAGCTCAGCTTAGCCCAGCTTCCTCCTTGAGCAATTCATGTTATTCTCTGGGTTACCTCAAGTCTGGCTGGGGGATAGTGATCTATAAGATCACTGCTAGATTTAATGTTTTCACTCATGATGTGCCTACCTTTATTTCTGCCTGAATATTTCTCTTTTTATACCACCATCTAGGTAGTCTGACATTCTATATATTGTTGTTGTTAGGTGCCATTGAGTCTGTATCCAACTCATAGTGACCCTGTGTACAACAGGCAAAACACTACTGTTATGCTTCTCTGCTATTCATAGGGTTTTAATGGTGGATTTTTTTGGGGGAGTGGGTTGGTGGGTCCTTCTCCCAAGCCTACAGCGCCTGGTATTACCAGGCGGTCTCCCATCCAAGTACTAACCAGGCCCAACCCTGCTTAGCTTCTGAGATCTGACAGGATCAGATGCCACAGTGCTACAGCTGCAGGCATTCTATATATAAGTATAATAAAATACATTTTCTTATTTATCATTAGACATATATTGAACTCTTCTGGGCTGCCCACTGGGCTTATAGCTAGAAATACAAATTTCCTCTCCTAAAGAGGTCTGAGTCTAGTCACAGAGGCAGACACTCATAGAGTCAAGAGTGTGATATAATAACTGTTATGATAAATATTTGCAGAAGGCACTTTGTGAAGAAAGAGGAGAGTTACTTAATCCAGACCAGAGATCAGGAAAGAATTTCTGGCAGATAAGACTTTGGTAAAGATGCTGATGGAGGAAGAACATTCCAGACGGGGCAGCAGAGAGAGAGGGAAAGGGATCATGGGCTTTTGTTATTTAGGCACGTTCACTCCATCTTCCATATAGACTCCAAAGTATATTTTTTATGGCCCACATTGCACCTCTTCTTTCATATATTTTTAGACATCTTAAACTTTACGAGAACACAACACAACTTTTGATTCCCTCCTCAATCTATTTGCCCCTGCCTTCCCGTGTTAATAAGAGGTGTCACAGCCAGCCAGGCGCACAATCCCATATCTAAGAGTGATCTCCATCTCCTCTGTCTCTGTCCCTGACATCCAACCATCTGCAAGTCCTGTAGCCTTCACTTCCCAGATATATCCAATATCTGTTCAAATCTTTTCATCTTCAATGTTGCTACCCATGTCACAGACACATTGTAAAGCCAACTTTGGTCCTACCTGCCTGATTAGACTCACTGTCTGCATTCTTTTGCTCCTGTAATCTATTCTCCACATGTTAGGTGCCTTTGAGTCAGGTCTGAGTCATAGTGACTCTATGTATAACAGAACGAAACACTCCCCAACACTGCTATGCCTGGCACTATGTCAGTGCTTCTGTGCTGTTCATAGGGTTTTCAATGGCGGATTGATTTTTGGGACTGAGCTACCAGGTCCTTCTCCCAAGCCTACAGCACCTGGTATTCCCAGGCGGTCTCCCATCCAAGGACTAACCAGGCCTGACCCTGCTTAGCTTCCAAGATCTGATGCCAGGGTGATATGGCTGCAGACATTCCCCATATAGCAATCTTTTAAAATTCGTAACCAAAACATGCCACTGTTCTATTTATTTCCACTAATGGTGCCCCACTGAATTAAAATGACAGCCAAACTGCTCCCTTTGCCCTCTCAGACCCCACCTGATTGCCCCTGCCTTTTTCTTTGATTTCTGCTTCTTGCTCTCCAGGCCTTCGCTACAGAGTGCTCCACTCTGCTCACTGACCATGCCTAGCTTGTTTCTGTCTAGTGTCTTTGTACTTGTTGCCCCTTCTGTGTGGGACACAGGACTCCCTAGTATTTATAGTGGAGGTGAGTCTCTCCTCTCTGAGGAAAAGTGTTCCCTAAGAACCAGCCAGTTTAATCCTATTCCGACCTAGTCACTTGCTATAATAAGAGCTTCGTAGCACTTATTACAACCTTAAATGATCTTGTAGGCTGTTCACTTGTTCGTCTGTTTCCTGCACCTGAGTGCATGCTGGATGTCAGTAAGGATCTCTGATCTTAGTCATTGTTGGGTCACCAGTGCCTAGAACGGGCAGGTCCACTTCCTCTGTTCTTTTCCCAGCCTTTGCACACACTCAGAATTTCTTCTTTCTTCCGTCTGGATGTTGTAAGTTCTAGCTCAGGATCCCTCCATGAGATTTTTTTCATCCTTGTCTCATTAATGGGGCTCACCTTCCCCTTGAATATGCTCATGTTATTCTGTGGGTTACCTCAACACTAGTTAGTCCATGTGTTGAGGGCTGGGCAAATACTAGAAATTAAGAAATACTTCCTGGTTGATTTTAGTCTGAATTATTAACTTTAATTTTTGGTATTCTAGCATAAATAAATTGCTTATCTTTCATTCTAGAAATCTTTCCTATTTGATAAACGGCCTTTTAGTCCTGAGATTAATGCTCTTAGGCAAGAAGAGTATTCCCAAAGTCTCCTAAAACAAATGGACAACAGACGGGAAAATGAAATAAAGCAAAGACAAAACAGAGAGTTGATGGACCGCCTTGAACAAGTGCAACTCACAGAAGAGTAAGTAAGCCAGGCATGCTCTGAAAATGGATTCAGAATTTTTGTGTGAAATTAATTTCTATGTGGGATTAGATCAGCATTAATAGTTTTAATGGCACCACTGTAACTAATCGAGCAAACTCACTCAGCAGTCCATACCAGTAACTTTTCAGCAGAGAATGAAAAAGCCATCATTACTATAATTGTAGTAATGATTGTCAATCTATAATTATTATAACCATAAAGTATTGTTTTGCATTGTTTTATGAGCACTCATACTGACAGATGGAGGAAGGAACTTGTTTTGAGCAGGCACCATTCCAAGGTAGTAGTTGCTCAGGTGACCTTGCAGCAAAGCTGAGGTTTTATAGAGTGTCCCATGGAACCTGAGGGCAGAAATGTATGAGTATCCCAAGAGGACTTGGAACTAGGGATCAAAAAGCCACATAGAGGGGCTTTCCCTCTGCTTACACCATAACTCTAATTTTGTCTTTATTTCAGCTTGAACTTAGAGAATGTTGGTCTGAATTCCAAATTTTCAGGAAAGAGAATCTGATTGATTCTGACTGGGCTGTCTGAGGCCTGGGAGAGGGTTAGGGCCCTGGAGCTCATTATGCCTAAGGGGACCCCTATATTTCTGCTCTTAAGTCAGGAGAGTAATTGCGGAGGCTACTGTGGTGTGAGCAGATACTTGAAACAAATAATAAGCTAGTTTCTGTGGTCAAAAGAGTTTATTTCTACAAAATGTAAATGTTCCAAGATATTCACTTTGTAGATTGTACAAGTTTCCTGAAGTTTGCATATAGTGAATTATAAATTATAATAGGGCAGAGTAGATTTCCTTTCATGTATATATGTGTATATACATATATATATATTTGTATCATCTATTTTGAGATTATCCTCTCCCTCTTTATCCTTCCACATTGTTTCTCCTCCCTTTGCCCTCTTTTTCAACGTCTGCTCCTCCACACTAGACACCTCCTTCCTTCTTTCTACTCTGCTTTCATTTTCCCTTCTTAGATAAACCAGGTTGATTATAACTACACACACGCTCATGTGCACCCCCCCACACACATTCTTCCTTTAAGTTAGATTTAGCTCCCACATATGAGTGAAAACATATGGAACATATAGTATTTCTCTTTCTAGGCCTAAGTTTATTCACGTAAGATGGTATTCTACAGTTCCATCTATTTTGCTGCAAATGACATTTCATTCTTATTGCTAAATAATATCCCAATGTGTATATGTATATATATATATATATATATATATATATATATATATATATATATATCCCACAATTTTTTATCCATTCTTCTTTTGATGGACATCTTGGTTGATTCCATATCCTCGTGATTGTGAAAAGTGCTGCATTAAATATGGAAATGCAGGTGTCTCTGTGGTATGATGATTTATCGCCTGTTGGGTATATTCTCAGGAGTGGTATAGCTGGGTTGTATGGGAATTCTATTCTTCATTTTCTAAGGTATCTCTATATTTATTTCCAAAGTGGCTGAACTAATTTACAGTCCTCCCAGCAGTGTAAAAGGGTTCATTTTCTCTGCATCTTCACTAGCCTTTGTTGTTATTTGTTTTCTTGCTTTTGGCCATTCTTACTAGAGTGAAATGGAATCTCAGTGATGTTTTAATTTGCATTTCCCTGATGGCTAGGGATATTAAGCATTTTTTTCATGTGTTCTTGGCCCTTTGACCTTTCTCACTTGAGAACTGTCTGCTCATTTCCTTTGCCCAATTATGTAGTGGGTTACTTGTGTTGGAATTTGCTTTCTTAAATTTTTTATATATACTAGATTTTAGTCCTCTGTCAGATGTGTAGGATGTAAAGATTTTCTCCCATTCAGTGGGCTTTCCCTTAACTCTGTTGATTGTTTCTTTTGCTATATAGAAGCTTTTTAATCTCATGTAATCCCATTTGTCAATTCTTGGTGTCATTTCCTAGGTGATTGGAGTCTTGTTAAGGACACTCTCCTATGCCTATGTGTTTGAGTGTGTTTCATATCTTTTCTCCTAGTAATTTTAAAGTTTCTGCTTTTATGTTGAGGTCTCTTATCCATTTAGAATTGACTCCTGTGCAAATTGGGAGATATGGATCTATTTTCAATTTTCTGCAATTGGAAATCCGGTTTTCCCAGTAGCATTTGTTGAAGAGGCTATCTTTTCTCCATTGACTGTCTTTAGCCCCTTTGTCAAAAATCAGGCGGCTGTAGTTGTGGGGTTGTATCTCTGGGTCTTCAATTCTATTCCATTGACCTTCAGGCATATTTTTGTGCTAGTACCAAGCTGTTTTTTGTCCCTATGGCCCTGTAGTATAATTTGAAGTCAGGCATTGAGATACTTCCTGCACTATTTTTGCAGCTTAGGATTGTTTTGGCTGTATATGGTTTTTTTTTTTTTTTTTTTTTTTTTTTTTTTTTTTTTTTTTTTTTTTTTTTTTTTTTTTTTTTGTGCTTCCATATTAATTTTAGAATTTTTTTTCTATTTCTGCAAAATCTGTCATTGGAATTTTGATGGGGATTACATTAGATCTGTAAATTGCTTTTGGTAGTATAGCCATTTTTACAATACTGATTCTCCCAATCTATGAGCAGGGGAGGTCGTTCCATTTTCTAGTATCTTCTATCATTTCTTTAGTATTTTGAAGTTTTCCTTGTAGAGATTTTTAGGGTTTTTGGGTAGATTGATTCCTAAATATTTAATTTTTTGGTGGGCTATTGTGAATGGACAGGAGAAAGACGTGATAATCCACCGTGAGGCAATCTCAAAACAATCAGCCATTAAAAACCCTATAAGGGTTGCTATGAGTTGGATAAGACTTGATGGCATCTAACAACAACATCATTATGAATGGGATTGTTGCCTTAATTTCCTTCTCTTTCTATTCTTTATTGGTGCAAAGGAAGGCTACTGATTTTGAGTGTTAATTTTGTATCCTGCTACTTTGTTGAAGGAGTTAATTAGCTATAGGAGTTTTCTCAAGGGATTTTTGGGGCCCTTTAGGTAAAGGATTATGTCATCTGTGAATAAGAATAATTTGACCTCTTCTTTGCCTATCTGTATCCCTTTGATTTCTTTCTCTTGCCTAATTACTCTGTCTAGGACTTCAATCACAATATTGAATAAGAGACGAGAGAGTGGACATCTTTTTCTTGTTCCTGATCTTAGAGGGAACAATTTTTCACTGTTAAATATGATATTGGCTGTAGATTGTCATAGATGGCCTTTATGATGTTGAGGTATTTCCCTGTTATGTCCTTCTTCTCCAGGATTTTTACCATGAAAGGATGTTGTGCTTTGTCAAAGGCCTTCTCAGCATCAATTGAGGTGATCATGTGATTTCAGTCTGCAAATCTCTTGATATGTTGAATTACATTGATTGATTTTCATATGTTGAAACAGGCTTGCATCTGTGGAATGAAGCCCACTTGATCATGGTGCATGGTGTTTTTTATGTGTTGCTGAATTTGGTTTGCCAGAATTTTATTGAGGATTTTGTCAGTGTTCATCAGGGAAATTGGTCTGTAGTTCTCTTTCTTTGAAGTGTTCTTGCCTAGTTTTGATATCAGGATGATACTGGCTTCATAGAATGAGTTTGGAAGTGCCCCTTCCTTCTCCACTTTATGAAACAGTTTTAGGAAAATAGGTATTAATTGTTCTTTGAGGGTTTGGTAGAATTCTGCTGTGAACTTGTTGAGACCTGGGCTTTTCTTTGTTGGGAGACTTTTTATTACTGTCTCTATTTCACTGAATGTAATAGTCTGTTTAAATTGCTTATGACCTCCAGGCTTAACTTTTGTAATTCTTATATGTTAATGAAGTTTTCTATTTCCTCTATATTTTTGTGTTTTTTTGGGGTGTACAATTTCTCAAAGTATTCCCTGATGATCTTCTGGATTTTGTTGGTATTGATGGTTATGACCCCATTTTCATCTCTATTTTTTTTTTTTTTAATTTGGGACTTACTTTCTTTGGGTAAGATGGGCTAGAGGAGCATCTATTTTATTAATATTTTTGAAAAACCAGTTCTTAGACTCATTAATTCTTTGAATTATCCTTTTGGATTCTAATTGGGATATTTCTGCCTTGATCTTTATAATTTCTGAGTACTCCTTTTGGGATTGGCTTGTTGTTGGCTTCTAGTACCTTAAGATGTGTCATTAAGTTATTTAATTGGGCCTTCTCTAACTTACTGATGAAGGCATTCATGGCTATAAACTTCCCTCTTTGAACTGCCTTTGCTGTATCCCATAAATTTTGGTAGGATGGCAGAAAACTTTTAATTTCCTCTTTGATTTCTTGGATGACCCATTTATCACTCAGCAGTGTATTATTTAGTCTCCATGAATTTGTAACATTTCCAAAATTTTTCTTGCTTTTGAGGTCTAGTTTTATTCCATTGTGGTCTGATAAGTTACAGGGATGATTCCTATTTTTTGTATTTGTTGAGACCATTTTTGTGCATTAAAATGTGATCTACTTTAGAAAAAGTTCCATGTGGTACTGAGAAGAATATATATTCCACATCAGATGGATGGAATGTTCTGTAGATGTCTGTAAGGTCCAGTTGGTCTATGGTGCTATTTAAGTTCTTTGTTTCTCTGTTACTTTTCACTTTGATGACCTATCTCTTGGTGAATATGTGGAATTGAAATCTCCCGTAATTATTGTGTCTGACTCAATGTGTTCCTTTATCTCCAAGAAAATTTGTTTTAAGAAAGCAAATGCCTCTGTATTTGGTGATTAAATATTATCATTATGTGTTCTTAATATGTAGTGTCCTTTGCCTCTTCTGATTAGTTTGGAATTGAGGTTTAAGTTGTCTGAAATTAGTATCACCACTAGTGCTTTTTTTGTTTCCCACCTGCTTTGTACATTGTTTTCCAGCCTTTAATTTTTAGCTTTTTATGGTCTTTATGGGTGAGGTGAGTCTCTTGAATGCCACATATGGAGGTTTTTTTCAAAACACAATTGGCTAGTGTATGCCTCTTGGTTGGTGAGTACTACTGAGAGTAATTATTGAGAAGTGCTTGTTATTCTGCATCAATTTGGTACTTTCCCTGTTTGTTTTTTTTTTTATTCACATCCAGCCTATTGTTTTCTTAAGTTCCCCTCATATTTATTATTCATTCTTTTGATCTTGTGTTTGGGGTTGTCCCATATGTGGTGTTTAATTGAGGATCCTCTGCAATGCTGTCTTGGTGGTCATGAAATGTATAAACAAGTCAATATCACTGAATGTCTTGATCTCATCCTCTATTTTAAAAGATAGCTTCACTGGGTAATGTAATCCTGGTTGGCAGTTATTCTATTTTCAGGACTTGAATGATGTCTGACCAAACTTTCCTTGCCTTTATGGTTGTTGTTAAAAAAAATCAGCTGTTATTCAGATGGGTTTGCCTTTATAAGTGGGCATTTCTCTCTTGCAGCTTTTAGAACAGCTTTGCTCTCCAGATTAAGCATTCTAATATGTTATGGAGAGTATCTTTTCTGATCTATTCCGGGGTTCTGAATGTTTCATTTGCATAGGTATACAGCTCTAACCTTAGGTTTAGGAAGTTCTCATCTAATATTTTGTTGAATAAATTTCCTAATCCTCTCATGTTTTCAGCTCCTTTGTGAACCCCCCAAATTCATAGGTTTCATTTCTTCATTTTATCAAAGACCTCTTGAAAATCTTGCTCATACTGCTTCATCTTTCTTTCTATCTTGGCATCTGAGTAAATAAGGTCCTCTACCTTTTCCTCAGTTTCCACTATCCTATCTTCAGGTTCATCTAGTTTGGATCCTGAAGATTCTGCCATAATATTGAGTTGATTAATTTTGCCTTGCATCTCAAGGACCTCTGCTTGATTCTTCTTCAGGATCTCAATTTCTCTGGAGAACTTTTCTTCCAAGTTAGATACCTTTTTGTCTAGTGAATCCACTGCTTTCATGGTAGTGTCTTTGAGGTCTTTCAACATATTTATAAGCACAATTCTAAATTCTCCACCAGGTATCTCTAAGAATCCGGTTACCCTGGAATTATCTGTTGAGGGGCTTTGGTCTATAGAGTCTTCTCCTCCAGCTTTGCCGTTCATGTTTCATGTGTTTTTCTGCTGAGTCTTGCCCATTGCTTGGTCTGGGTGCTGGGTCTCACCTCCTCCATGTGTAAAGAGGTTCTCCTACTCACCCCCACATGACTGGATGATGACTGGTCACTGTCACTTCTCTTTCCCCTCCTTCCTGTAAGTCCCAGCATCAGGGTCCAGTGCCTGGCTCTCGCTGCAGTCTCTGCAGTCAGCACTACCCCATCTGTATCTCTCCATCCCTGCACTCACAGCCCAAATCATGTCATGCCTGGAGTGTGTCTCTTAGGTTCTCCAAACCCTTGGTGCCCCTTCTCTGTGTTGCAGGTGCTCCTGTCCCTTAAATGCCATGCAGTAGCCTAAACAGTGTCTCTTAGGTTCCTCATACAAATGGCACCAGTTCTCTCTGTTTCCTGTGCTCCCAAGTCCTAAATGCACCACTGCCTGAACCATCTCACTTAGGCTTCCTGGTCCCGTGTCCCCCCTTCTCTGCCTCAAGCTCCCAGCCCCTAAATGTGCCTCAGCCTGAACAGACGTTCTTACACTTGGGGTTTCAGCAGCATGAGCTGTTCCTCTCCATCTTTCGCTACCACTTAGTCTCTCTCCCTCTGCCTTGAGTTCCAGAGGCATCAGAAGCCAGAGGCCTGGGAAGCTCCAGTCTCTGCCCAGTAAAAAAGGAAAAAAACCCCACAGTCCCAGGGTCCCAGACCCTGCAGGGGGGCTGCACCGACTGGCCTCCTCCCAGGAGGGTCCTGCAGTACCTCTAGTCAGCCACACACTCTCCCTGTGTCTGCTGAAACTTTTTGCAGTTCTCCTGGGTTAAGGGTTTGGGTGCGGTGCCCCACCATTTCCTCCTCTTCTCTGCCATTTTAGTCTCCATTATTCGGCAGGTTGTCCTCCTGCTACTTTTTTTTTTTTTAAATAATTAAAGATGGCCTCCATTCTTATTTTGCTTTGGATAGAGAACTTCACGTTTTCCCCTAGCATTTTCTTCCTCATTTGAAGGGTGGCTGCTCACTATCTGCCCTCTTAACCAGAACTCCCCAGATTGCTTCTTAAAAAGGAAGTTTATAATAAATGGGTTTTTGGAATGGATAGTTGTTCCTGTTTTCTTACCTAGATTTTTAGAAGAGTTGGGGAAGGGGGAGCGCCTATTGTTTTAGTTGAATTCGGACACTATGATCAGTCATCTGCTTATACTCCTATCATCCTGTGTTCAACAGTGTCCATTAGCCTATTGATTGAATTACCTTTTCTTTCTTAAAATGAAAGCACCTAGGACAAAACATCAATTTTTATTTAGCAGGCTCTCAGACTTACTAATACTTACCGAACACGTTCTGATGATGTTAATCTGTATTACCAAAGACTCTGGTAAAACTGTACCTCCACTTTCTCCTGTTCTTAACTGCCAGGCTTGCTGTGCAAAGAGCCAAATATTTAAAAGATAAAATGGAAGAAACACAATGCTATAAGAGAGCTTTGGATGCACAGGTAAGGGAACTATTATTATTACCTTAAAAATTATGCGTGCTTCCATCGCATCCTAAACTATGTATGACTCCTATAATGTCATGAATACTCTTATATGTTATGCATTTGGTGGCCTTTAAGCCCTTTGTTCCTTCCTGTAAGGTATTGTCATTTTATTATATTAGAGTATCGCATCAAGTTTATTCCCTAGTAAAATTATAATCTGCATTATTTATCTTCTTGTTTCAGATAAAGAACAAGCCCTGCCAATTGCCCTTGTTTGAACCAGACTCTTCTGAACCCATTTTTGGTAAGGATGAGAGCGGACTAATGGTGGAAAAGCGAAAAAGAGAACAGAATTATATGAAGCACCAGATGGAAGCAGCTGCCAACCACAAGAGAAAAGCCATCCTGTGCCAGGTGGTGGACCAGAAGCGGGATCTGCAAATGCTTCAGAGGACACACAGAGAGTAAGGAGACTCCTGATCCCTCTCCCTCCTCCTCCTTTCCCTTCTATTTCTCTCTCTCTCTCTCTCTCTCTCTTTTCTAACAGTAAAGAAGTAAGAATAACAGCGAACACATAGAGGAGTTACTTGTATAAGACACTGTTCTAAGCTTCACATGCTTCATCTTTTAGCCTTACAATTTATCCTATAAAGAAAGATTCATTAAATACATAGTTAAAAATCCTCTCTTCATCTGACTTCTCCCTCCAGTTCTCTCCCCTTCCCTTTACAGTACAACTTCTTGAAAGAGTTGTCCATTCCAACACCATCCATTGGAAGTATAATATCAGATACAAGTGTGGTGTCATGTTCAAGTACACCCACACATGACACTAGGGCCCTTTCTCAACTTCCACTAAAACTTCACTCCCATGGTGAGGGTGGTGGTGAAGGTGATGGGGTAGGCAGAGGAGGACTTTATACCATAGCAGTGCAAATATCTTTAAGTTCAAACATCAAATGTCCAGTTTATTAAAATGCCTAATGTGTTACCTCACTAATGGGCAATTTTTATTTTTACTTTTTATTTTTATTTCTTTCCTCCTTTTTTTTTGCAGTATTGGTACAGGCTGTCTCATGTATGCTCTGCAAGCGCTCTATCACTGAGCTACACCCCTAGTCCATTTTTTGCTTTTTATTTTTTTGAGATGGTCTTGCTAAGTTATGCAGGCTGCCTCTGGCCTCAAACTTGTTATCCTCCTGCCTCCGCCTCTCAAGTAGCTGGGATTATACGAGTGAGCCACCATGTCTGGCACTAATAGGCAAATTTTAAAGGCCTGACTGGCTCTCAGTCTTACAGAATCTCCACAGTTCCTCCCTAGCTTTTCCATCACCCATACATCCTACTTCTTGTCTGCACTCTCGATTGCCATAGGGAATTCCAGTTTCTTCTTTGTAGGTGTGCAGTGGTTCTCAGGTCCTTAATTAGCCAAAATCATCAAGGTGCTCAGGAAATCCAAAGAGGCTTATGTCCAAAGCAATCTATACTTTTAAAAAAAAGCAGTTATATTTTTAAAAAGTGATTTCCTTAAATTTTTATAAATTTGTAAGTGGTCAGTGGGATATTGTATAGATCTGTTATGTTCTATCCCAATAGGCACAGACATAAAAACATGAGTACAATAGTAGGTTAAAGATGGAGGACTCGATGAGCCTGAGGTTTGATTGTTGGTAGAGAAGGGTGAGAGTGGTTAAAAACATGGCTTCTGGAGTCAAGTCAATGTAGGATAGAGTTTTTCAGGTTCCCAGGGAAATGTACACTTGTTTATCTGTGTATTTGCTAAAATATTGAGATGTCTTCATACTTATTGATAAATAACGGTTGTCCCAAGTCCAACAAATGCACCTAACTTCTCAAGCTGCCCAGCCCCTTGGTGGTACCTCCATCCAGCCTCCCCAAGACCTTTCACCTAAAAGATGAGTACCTGGGGCTTCCAGACACTTCCAGGGTTCATTCTGATTGGTTGTTGTGGTTCTGCCGCTTTAATAGCTGTGTGGTAGTGGGCAGGTTACATATCTCTGAGGGCGTTAGTTTCCTTATTAACTAGGGGTAATACATCTAACCATAGATGGTTAAGAATTAAATAATTCCTATAAATAACTTAGTATAGTGCATGGCTCAGAGTAAATGGTCAGTCAAGGGTAGCTAGTGCTATTTCAATAAGGGAGAAATGAAGGAGAGGCTGTTCTTTTTCTGAATTATAAACTGGCATAATAATTCTCCATTATATTAGCTTAAATAAATAGGAATGTTCTTATTTGGGCTCTTCCCTAGAACTGACTCCTCACAGTAATTATTTCCCATTCTACTGATCTCAGGATATAATGCCAAATGATTCTGAACATTTTATCTAGTGAGAATGTGCTAAAACTTTTTCAAGAGGGAAGAAAAGAGGTTGCAGAAAAGGCTCTTGGTCAGTGGAGGGTGGTGCTGTAGTGAGAATCAACAGCTAGGCAGAGTGCATTGTAATGAAGAGGAGACGGTGCTCTACTTTCTATAGCACAGGTAATTGGAAATGCCAATGGCATGAGGTTATGCCCATGACTTTGACTCTACTTCTTGTGCCATCATTCTGAGAGTCTATAAAATTACTTTAGTTTGACCTGTGATCATGTTCTTGTGTTTTCAATGATTCCATGGTTTTGAAATCACACAGTGTACTGTTTGCAGATTAAAAGATTATAATGTAGTAACCCTAAAAGACTCTGTAGGCCTTTTGACAATGGGCAGGAGAGATGGTTGTAGCCTAGGAAGACTCGTGAAAATATAAACATGCCCCAGGGACAGGCACACCTTTCCTATTGATTTTTTTCCTTATTCTTTTCCCCAAACAACTTTTTTTTTTATTAGAAATTTTTAATGTACATCATAATGCAATTCATTTTGACATGCTTTTCATTGTGACAATTTTCATATATGCAATTTGATAAGCATTATTCATATAGGTTACCCCTTACCCTCTTCTATGTTTCCCCCTCTCCCCCGCTTCCCATCTAAGTTTCCCATCCAAGTCTTCTCTATCTTTTACTATGTAGTATTTTTCTATATGTCCTTGGGCTCCATTTCTGTTTAAGATAGAAACTTTTCCTGTAGTGGTCTTGTTTCTATCTTGTTAGAACAATTAATGCGATTTCTAGTCCATTTATATTGATCTAATTCTTATCTTCCCTTCCCCCCTTTTAATGTGATCTGAACTTTGAGTAGGATTTTTCCTTCTTGTAATTTTGAGTCAGCTCTCTCATATGAGTGAGAACATGTGTTGTTTCTCTTTCTGAGCTTGTGTTCGTTCGCTTAAAATAATTTTCTCTAATTCCATCCATTTTGCTGCGAATGACCCTATTTCATTTTTCTTGATTGCTGAATAGTATTCCATTGTGTATATATACCATAGTT
>VMDO01022345.1:0-33633 GCA_007922755.1 Pedetes capensis | reverse complement strand
TGTTTCTGTATTTCTCTTTTGTACACATGCCATTTTCTCTCTAAATAACAGTTTATTACATATCTGTGAGGAAGGAATCTGAAGTCCAAAGTTAGAAAATTTTGACTTATGAATTTTAAGTCTTTTATATAACTTTCCTTTTTTCTTTTCTTCAGTGTTTGAGTGTGAAAATTTTTTCTATTTTTTCAAATTTCTTGTATTTATTCTAAAGTATATGGAACTGAAATTCTAAGACCCTACACTTGAAAATTGTTTTAATTTTATATAACTTATTGAGTATTATTTGTACCTGTGTATACCTTTCTCTGGTATGTGTTGATTCCTGTTGACTAAAATAGCTAATATTGTCTACTACTTTTTCCCTTGAATAGCACAGTTTTCTCTTTACAATTAGTTCCTCTTATTTATGAATTTTATTTTTCATCTCTTTATTTTTTACATTTTTTTAACCAATCTTGGTAAGTTATTTGTTTCTTGCTTGTTTATAAAAGTCATGTCTCATCCCATATTCATGTGGTATGCAATTTGTCTTAAGGATTTGATGATATGATGTGTAAGTCATAACAATGAAATATAAATAAAAATATATTAAATGCTGCAATAAACATACATGAGCAAGTATCTCTCTGGTATATTGACTTATATTCCCTTGGGTATCTAACTGGGAGTAGTATAGCTGGGTCCTATGGTAATTCTATTTTCAGTGTTTGAGGAAACTCCATATGGATTTCCATGGGTGCTGCATAAATCTAAATACTTATCATTAGGTTAGTAGGGTTCATTTCTCCCCACATGCTCACCAGCATTGGTTGTTATTTCTTTTTGTTCATGGTAGCCTTTCTGACTGGAATGAGATGCTATCTCAGTGTAGTTTTGATTTGCATTTCCCTGATAGCTAAGGATCCTGAACATTTTTCTTCATATGATTGATGGCCATTTGTATTTCTGCTTTTGAGAGTTCTTTGGTCAGTTCACTTGCCCATTTTTGACTGGATGATTTGGTGTTTATTGGTGTTTAATTTCTTAAGCTTTTAAAATATTCTACATATTAAACTACTGCCTGATATATAGCTGACAAAGATTTTCCCATGCTGTAGGGTATCTCTTCACACTAATAATTGTGTCTTTTGCTTTTTTATTTCATGTAATCCCATTTGTCAACTCATGCTATTGTTTCTTGGGTTTTAGGGGTCATACTGAGAAAGTCCTTGGTTATTCTTATGTCTTGAAGCATTTTCCCTATGTTTTCCTCTAGTACTTTCAAAGATTCAGGTTTTACATTAAGGTCTTTCATCTATTTTGAACTGACTTTTCTACAAGATGAGAGAGAGGGATCTAGTTTCAGTCTTCTACATGAGGATATCCAGTTCTTCCAGAACCATTTGTTGAAGAGGGTGTCTTTTCTTCAACTTATATTTTTGGCATGTTTGTCAAATATCAGGTGGCTGTAGCTGCCTGGGTGAATTTCTGGATCCTCTATTCTGTTCCATTGGTCTACATGTCTGTTTTTCTCCTAGTAACATGCAGGTTTTATTACTATAGGTTGGACTATAATTTGAAATTAGGAATTGTGATACCCTCTGTACTGTTCTTTCTCCTCAGTATTGCTTTAATTATTCAGGATCGTCTGTGCTTCCATATGAATTATAGAATTGTTTTCTCTATTTCTGTGAAGAATGTCATTAGGATTGTGATGGACATTGCATTAAAGCTGTAGGTTACTTTCAGAAATATACTAATTTTCATATTAAATCTTCCAATTTATTAGCATGGGAGATATTTCCACTTTCAACTGAGCTAAATCCCAGCCCCTATATTTCCACTTTCTAGTATCATCTCCAACCCCCCTCCCCATTTTTTAGCTTTTTAATGTTTTCACTGTAGAGATCTTTCACCTCCTTAGTTAGGTTTATTCCTATTTATTTTATTTGTTTTGAAGTTATTGTGAATGGGATTGTTTTCCTCATTTCTTTTTCTACTTAGATGTTATTGGTATAAAGAAAACTTACTGATTTTTGTAGGTTAATTTTTTATCCTGCCACTTTACTGGTTGTGCTTATCAGCTCTTAGAGTTTTCTGGTGAAATATTTAGGGTCTTTTAAATATAGGATCATAGCATCTGCAAATAAGGATAACTTGACTTTTTTCTTATCTATTTGGATCCCTTATATTTCTTTTTGTAGTCTTGTTGCTGCAGCTAATTATTTACTATATTGAATAACCATGGAGACAGTGGTCACCTTTGTCTTCTTCCTAATTTTTTGGAATCACTCTATGTGTATACCAACAAAAGAGTTTATAAGGAAATTGTGGTATACAAACATTATGGAATTTTATTTGGCTAGACAGAAAGCTAAAATTATGACATTTTCTGGAAAATGGATGTAACCAGAGATCATTATTTTAGGTGAAAAATGCCATCCCCCCATACCTGAAAGTTTGCTATACTGTGGAGGCTTACAGGTTGCAATGAAGCTACAAGCTGTAACACTAGTATTTCAAATACCAGAAGGGTCACCCATGGTAGACAGGTTTTACCTGAGCTTCCAGACTAGGCGAGAGTAGGGAGTAGAACAAGGCAACTCACTCCTGAGACAACTAGCCATAGAAAACCCTATGAATAATAGACAAACACTGTCAGATATACTGACAGAAAATGAGCCCCCAGGTAGGAAGTCACTAAAAATACTACTGGGGAAGAGTTGCCTCCTCAAAGTAGAGTCTATCCTAATGATGGAAATGGAGTAATGTCCCAGGGACCTCCATTTGTTGATGTGGCATGATTCAAAATGAGGAGAAACAACTGTAAAAAAAACATGAATAAGTGGGACATTGAATGTATGTAGTATGAAACTAGGAACATTAGAAATCTTTAAAAAAGAAATGGAGCACATAAACATTACCATTCTAGGTATATCAGTGAGCAAAACTGGACCAGAATGGGACATTTTGAGTCAGATAATTATATGGCCTACTATGGTGGGAATGACAAACTGAAGAGAAATGGGGTAGCATTCAACATCAAAAAAGACATTTCAAAATCTGTCCTGAAACACAATGCTGTTAGTGATAGAATAATATCCATACACCTACAAGGATGGCCAGTTAATATGACTATTATTCAAGTTTACACACCAACCTCTAAGGGAAAAAATGAAAATGGAGAAGATTTCTACTAGCTTCTGCAGTCTGAAATACATCAAACATGCAATCAGGACATACTGATAATTACTTGTGACTGGAATGCAAAGGTAGGAAACAAAGAAGGCTCAGTAGTTGGAAAATATGGCCTTGGTGAAAGAAATGAAACTGGGGATTGAATGATAGAATTTTTTCAGACCAATGACCTTTCCATAGAAAATACATGTTTTTCACCAACATAAATGGTGACTATACACATGAACTTCACCAGACAGAGCATACAGGAAGAAAATCGACTACATTTGTGGAAAGAGATGATGGAAAAGCTCCATATCAAATGCCAGAACAAGACCAGGTGCAGATTGTGGATCAGACCCCCAACCACTCATTTGTTGTTGTTGTTAGGTGCTATAGAGTCGGTATCCGACTCATAGCGACCCTCTGTACAACAGGGGGAACACTATTGTCAGTGCTTCTCTGCTGTTCATAGGGTTCTCAATGGCAGATTGATTTTTGGGAGGGGATTGCCAGGTCCTTCTCCCAAGCCTACAGCTTCTGGTGTTCCCAGGCGGTCTCCCATCCAGGTACTAACCAGGCCCGACCCTGCTTAGCTTCCGAGATCAGACGGGATCAGATGCCACAGGGCTATGGCTGCAGGCAACTACACATACGCAAGTTCAAATAGAAACTAAAGAAAAGTAGAACAAGTATACAAGAGACAAGGTATGACCTTTAGAATATGCTGCCTGATTTCAGAGACTACAGCAAGAAATGGTTTAATGAATTTGATACAAATGATAGAAGACTAAGATCAAAGATATCATTCAAGAGGGAAACAAAAGGTTATGAAAAAGACAGGAAAAAAAAAGAAAAGAACAAATTACGTGTTAAATGAGATTCTGAAACTCGCCCTTGAACATCAAGCAGTTAAAGTAAAGAGAAGACATGATGAAGTAAAGGAACCAAAGAGAAGATTACAAAAGGCACTATGAGAAGACAAAACACAAATATTTTAATAACATGTGCAAAGAGCTGGAGATAGAAAACCAAAAGGGAAGAACACACATTGTTTTTCTCAAGCTTAAGGAATTGAAGAAAAACTCAAGCCTTGAATGGCAATAGTGAAGGATTCTTCACAGAAAATAGTAACTGATGCAGGAAACATCAAAAGCAGATGGAAGGGACACAGAGTCATGGTTGGTGGATGAGCAACCATTTCAAGAGGTTGCATATGATGAGGAACCAATGGTTTTGAAGGAGAAGTGGAAGCTGCCTTGAAGGAACTGCCAAAACAAAAGGCTCCAGTTCTTGGTGGGATACCAATACAGATGTTTCAACAAAGAGATGCAACACTGGAAGTACTAATATGTTTATGCCAAAAAATTTGGAAAATAGCTACCTGGCCAAATGACTGGAAGTGATCCACGTTTGTGCCTATTCCCAAGAAAGGAGATCCAATTGAATGTGGAAATTATTGAACAATATCATTACTATCGCACACAAGGAATTTTACCTAAGGTCATACAAAAATGACAATAGCCTATTCCCAAGAAAGGAGATCCAATTGAATATGGAAATTATTGAACAATATCATTAATATCGCACACAAGGAATTTTACCTAAGGTCATACAAAAATGACAATAGCACCATATAGATAGGGAACTGCCATAAATTCAAACCAGATTTAGAGAAGGGTGAGGTAAGAGGGACATCATTGCTGATGTCAGATGGATATTGGCTGAAAGAAGAGAATACCAGAAAGATGTCTATCTATGTTTTATCAACTATGCAAAGACATTTGACTGTGTGGATCATAAGAAAGTATGGATTACACTGAGAAGAATAGGAAAACCAGAGAATGTAATTGTACTCATGAGGAATCTGTACATGGACCAGGAGGCAGTATTTCAAACAGAACAAGGATACACTGCTGTGTTTAAACTTGAGAAATATGTGCATCAGGGCTGTTTCCTTTCCCCATATCTCCTCAATGTCTATGCTGAGCAAATAATCTGAGAAGCTGGGATTTATGAAGAAGAATGCAGCATCAGGATTGGAGGAAGACTCACTGACAACCTGCATTATGCAGATGATGAAATTCTGCTTGCTGAAAGTGAAGATTTGAAATATTTACTGATGAAGATCAAAGAACATATCATTCAGTGTGGATTGTGAGTTGCCACCAACAAAACAAAAATCCTTACCACTGGTTCAGTATGCAACTTTCCAATATATGGAGAAACTATTGAGGTCATCCACAGTTTTTTTTTTTGCTTGTTTCTACAATTCACACCCATGGAAGCAGCAGTCAAGAAATCAAATGACACTGCTTTGGGAAAAACTGTGACAAAAGATCTTTTTAAAGTATTGAAAAGTAAAGATGTCACATTGAAGATGAAAGTGTGCCTGACTCACACCATGTTATTTTCAGTCTCATCATATGATTGTGAAAACTGGACATTGAACAAGGGAGACAGGAGAAGAATTGATGCTTTTGAATTATGGTGCTGAGGATGAATATTGAATATACCATAGACTTCTAAAAGAAGCAATATGTCTGTACTAGACAATGTGCAACCAGAGTGCTCTTTGGAAGCAAGGATGGCTAGACTGCGTCATATGTATTTTGCACTTGTAGTCAGGAGGGACCAATGCTTGTAGAAGGACATGGTGTTGGGAGAGTGGCAGGTCAACTAAAAAATGGAAAACGATTCACTAGATGGATTGACACATAGTCTGCAACAATTGGGTTAAACATAAATAGGATCATGTGCTTGGAACAGAATCTGGGAGTGTTTTGTGCTGCTGTATATAGGGTCACTATGGAGTCATACCTGACTCTATGGCACCTACAAAAACAGGCCAAAGCGCCAAAGATAAAAATCATATTTTCTCTCATATATTTGTGTTAGAGTTCAATATATATTCATTATTAAAAGTCATAGATAATGAAAGTAGAAGGGGCTTATGTAGGGAAAGATGGAAGACTTAAGAAAAGAGGGCAGAAACAAAAAGAAACCTTAATGGTAGAAAAGAAAAGAAATATCACATATGTTGCCTTCAAGGAAAAATCAGAAAGTACATATATAGATAGATATACTCACTAAAAAATATATGCAAGTAGAAGTTGGAGAATTGACAAGATATGCAAGTAGAAGATGGACAAGTGAGTAGGGAGGGAGTTCACAAAAGGGTAAGGGGGAAGTGAGCATGAGCAAGGTGCAATGAAATGCATATATAGAAATGTCATAATGAGACTCATTATGTTGTACCATAAATTCCAACAAAATATTGAAAGTTATTATGTTATTTGTGATAGGTTATTGTTGTAGTTTGAATCTAAATTGTCCCTTAAAGTTCATGTCCTTTGGTCCCCAGCTGCTGGCCCCGTCCTCTAGTGCTATGGGACTTCAGGAGATGAATCTAAATTTGTGGAAGGGAGTCACTGATGCTGAACCTTTGGAGGATTTTACACCAGACCAGCAGGCTTGGTATCTCTATGCCCCTTCCCTGCAGTGCCATGAGGTTGTCTACCACAGGCCCTGCTACTCCCATTGTCATGATACTTTATTGCCATTATGTAAGCTCCCACTAAACCTCTTCCTCCATAAATTTGTTTGGATTTTTGTGCTACAGCAATGACAGCTAAACAATATACCAGAGACTGGTGTTGTTATCATATGGAAAGTTTGTAATGGGATTCTTAGGCCTTCAGAACTTGCTTGTGGGGAGAATTTGGAAGACTTTAAAGGCGTTGGTGAGAGAATATGTGGAGGGCTTGAGGGAAAGTTCTGGTAAGAATAAGAAAGACCAGAATGACCCCACTGCTTGAAATACAGAAAAGACTCACAATATTTTAGGGGAAAATGAAGACTCTATTGGACATTGGAATACATGTGATCTTTATCATATTCTAGCAAAAAGATTGTCTATATTTTTTCATGTCCAAAAGATTTGAGTGAGGCTGAATTTAAAAGTAATGACCTAATTAGCTTGGCAGAAGAAATATCTTAAGGGCAGAGAGATATTGAGGATATGGTTTGGTTACTTCTTGCTTCATTCAGCAAGACTTATGGATAAATAGAGAAAATGGTAGAACAAGAAGACCTGAAAAATGTGCAGTTTAAAGAGGGAAAAAGCTGTAGCTTCTTTAAGGTTACTATAGAAAAGGTTGCTTTGTTCCAGAAGGCATTATTTGTTAAAGAGATAAGCAAGAGTGAAGGAGAGCCTTGACCTGTGCTCCTTTAGGCACAGAAGGAGTCTGCCCCTTCCATCTAAGGCCCCAGGGTATGAAAAGGGATTGCCTGAAAAGCTCTCTCATGGAGGCAGTCCTGAAATGAGGCTCCCCAGGGAAATGATTTTTCAGCTTGATCATACACTGGCTGCTGTGGTAGCTGTGATTTGAAAGAGTGAAGCTATCGCTCCAGTTGGCAGCAAAATTCAGTGACATCCATGTGGTGCTGTTTTGCAGGTGTGCTGAATGCAAGCATTAAGGGCTTATAGATGAGATAACCAAGGTTCCAGAAGATACCATGTGAGGCTAGGCAGTGTGTGCCAGGCTCTGGTGCCCTGTGTTGAGCCACTGAAGAATTAGTGCATGGATATTTGAGGGTAGTGCCTAAACAGCAATGGAGATCACAGGATATTGGAGATGCCAGCACCATAAAACATCTGTCAAGAGAAGCTACAGGCAAATAGTGGAGCAAGCCCAGAAGGACCATTTGTACTGCAAATGAGAAGACCACAGGGGTAGAGCTGCACAAGCCTGTTCAAGCCCAGATAATACCAGATGCCTGATGGCAGAAAAGGTTTCATATATCAGATGCCAGACTTGAAACAATTGCATTTGTTCATCCAGTGAGATATTGGTCTTGATACTGACTGATCTTTCCTTTCTGAGACAGTATGTCTCTCTTTTGGATTGGGAATACTTACTCTGTGCCATTATATGTTGGAAATAGGTAAACTAATATTTGTTTTCATGGGCCCACAGCTACATTTGGCTTGGGTATCAGTGGGGACTTGCACTTGAACTTTTGAACACAGTTGAGACTGTTTAGACTTTGGGAGCTCTTAAGGTTGGACTGAATGCATTTTGCATTATGAGATGGCCATGACCTTTGGGGACTATGACTGGAGTGTTATGATTTGGAATAAAAATATTCCCTGAAGGTTATGTTATTTGGTCTCCAGCTGGTGGTGCTCTCTTGAGAGGTTATGGAAATTTAGGAAGCAGGTCTAGCTTGGTGAAAGTGAGTCACTGATGTTGGGACAATAGAGATGTTTAACCTAGACATGCAGCCCTGTTCTTTCTCGGTTCCTGGTCTACTGTGTTATGAAGTTTCTGCTACAGGCCTTGTGGATACTGCCTCTGTGCCTGCCCTGCTACCATCATGGGCTGATTATCTAACTGTGAGCTCTCAATAAATCTCTTCCCCCATAAGTTTCTGTTGGTTTTTCTCCTTCAGTGATGACAACTGACTAATGGAGTAAATAAACTTTTAATATTTTGCCACTCGTTTTATTTCTTCTATATAAACATGGTTTATTTCATTAGAACCTTATAAAATGCTAGCAATAGAGTATTCAGAAAAGAAACTAACTACAAAGCTTAACAAAATGACACTCATAAATTATTTCTCTTGGAAACTACAATTAATGAAGTTATAGACAATGATTGTTAAGGGAATAGGCAGACCAGGTTAATTCTTTCTATCTTTTCTTTTCTTTCTTTCCTTCCTTCCTTCCTTCCTTCCTTCCTTCCTTCCTTCCTTCTTTCTTTTCTTCTCCTTCCTTCCTTCCTTCTCTTTCTTCTTTCTCTTTTTTGTGATATTGGATGTTTGAATGCAGGACCTCATGCATACTTTGCAAGCACTCTAACACTGAGCTTCACCCGGAGCCCATTTTTTACATTTATTTGGAGACACTGTTTCACTAAGTTATTCAGACTTCCTCTAGCCTCAAACTTGCCATCTTCCTGGCTCTTCCTCTGTAATTTCTGGGATAACAGGCATGCACCACCATGCTCAGCTTCTAGGTTAATTCTTAATTTGAAAATCATTTTTATTTTGTTTTATTATTGACTGTTATTAGCACTGGAATTATACAAGGTTTGTTGAAGTAAAAACAAAAGTCAGTGAAAAACAAGGGATTTAATTTCTTGGTTATTTGTCTTTGGTAGAAGCTTCACTCAAAGAGATGACTTAAAGTGAAAATTTTCAAAAAACAAATTTTGTTCACATTTTAAATAAGAAAATATTAAAAAATTATATATACATTCTCAACTTTGTGAGAATTTGTTTCCAAACTGTAGTAAACAAAGTAAATTGGAGTTCTGTTCATTAAGAAAATCCCTCCTTATGAGGAATGAGAGAGAGATCAACCTCAAAGTAAACAGCCCAACTTTAATAGTTCAGGAAATAATACCAATAATACCTAAGGATGACAATAATGCAAATGGACTAGATTACTCATATAATACTGCTGAGAATGTAAAAAAGATAGATCACTATAGAAAAAAGTTTGGCCGTGAATCAAAATTGGGATGCACATGTATAGATAAATATTCCCACAAAAAGACATAAAATAGAAAGGAGACCAGGGGTGAGAGGGTGGGAGAAGGGGGAGGAGGGGCACGAGAGGGTAAGGGGGAAGTTATGTGAGCAATGTATAATGAAATGCCTGTATGGAAATGTCACAATGAAATGCATTTCAGCATGAAACACATTAAGTTTTACATTAAAAATTTCCAATAAAAAAAGGAAAATTCCTCTTTAACACTATGTTTTAGGGACAATTCTAAATGGAATTTAAGTGTGACAGTAGTCCCTTTTTTATGTTTTTTATTTGCAAGTGTTCTACTACTGAGCAGCACCCTCAGCAGGTTTTTTATTATTTTATTTTATTTTGTTTTATTTTACTTTGAGTCATGATCTCGCTGTTATGCAGGCCATTTCTGGCCTCAAGCTCATGATCTTCATGCCTTAGCCTCCAAAGTCATTTTTGACATATAACTATATTTCAGTATAAATCTTCTGTGAGCCACTTTAAGGAATTTTCCTCCCATAAGCAAGCAAATCTTCCCCCATGCCATCAGACCATAGTGCCAGTGAAATAAAGTACGATATTTGGTGAAATAGTGATACACATACAGGTATTGGCTTACATAATTTGGGTCTTTCTAAGCTCAACTTTGATTGCTCTATTCTTTGGGATACCACCTTCCATAATCTCATTGAAGTACTTAAAATATTTCACATGGAAACTTCTTCTCACACAAATATCTGTAATGGTCCTATGGACCCAGACTTTCTGAAAAGCTCATTCTGCTCTACTCTCACTAAAACCAGCAGTATTCAAAACACCTTATAAATATATATGAAAAGTATTTATAATTGTGGAATATTTTCTTTAAAATCATGAGCTATTTCCATGACAGCTATCTCAATTCAGTTAAAGTCTTGCCTAATCCACCTGCAGATGGTCGCTAAGGCTGTACACATGTGGGTTCAGCCAATAACCTCCACCCTGCTGTAAATTATATAACCCCAGTAGAACTAAAGTTTGATGCAGGACCTAAGAGGACTCATTTCCTTGGGCTGACCTATTAGCTAATAAACTTTGTTATTTTACCCAAGTTCTGAGTCTCTCAGAAGTTCTTCAGGTCTTCCCTCCTGCAACAATATAAGTTTCAAAATTTATGAAGTTGCCAGGAGCGGTGCTGCACGCCTGTAATCCCAGCGGCTTGGGAGGTGGAGGCAGGAGGATCACAAGTTCAAGACTAGAGGCAGTCTGTGTAACTTAGCAAGACCCTCTCTCAATAAGTAAAAATGGGCTGGGGGTGCAGCTCAGTTGCCCAGCACTTACAGAGCATGCAAGCACAAGGCCCTGGGTCCAACACCCAGTAACGCAAAAATAAATAAATAAATAAATAAAATAAAATAAAAAATAAAATTATGAAGTTATCACATTCTACGTAATAGTTGTGAACAGATTTTTATTGTATTAATTAAGCTATTATATCTCACTTTATTCACTATAACTTATTAATATTCTTCAAGCATAAGACCCAAACCAAGACAGACATTTTTCTTTCCTTCAACAAATATTTATTGAGATACTATTACTTATTACATTGTTGTTAACCAATAATCTAACTAGGAACAACACAAGGATGGCTCTAAACTAACCACCTATATGTACACATTAAATATGTATTTAAAAAGCAAACTTTTAATTTGGTATTGCCAGTATTCTGATTTAGAGGAACAGGATACAAAGACATATAAGGTAAGGGAATAAATCACAGTTTAAAATTTTCAGAATAGTTTAACAAAAGCTTCTAGAATAACACATATGATAGGCAAGAATTGCAAAATAAATTGAATTTATGTACATAAATCCACGAGAGTCATATGAAACTGAGTGTGCCATTCTTTGTGGTTATTATTGTTTTTATATGCCCTTGAGTTGAATCCATTTCATAGCAACTGTATATACAACAGAATGAAACACTCCCTGACACTGTGCCATGAACACAATCTCATTTATTTTAAGCCTATTATTTTAGTCACTATGTCAATTCATCTTGTTGAGGTTCTTCCTTTTTTTGTTGAAACACCACCCTGGAAACATGATGTCCCTCCTGACTACATGTCTGAAATATAGAAGATGCCGTCCTAGCCATCCTTTCTTCCAAGGAGCACTCTGGTTGCACTTCTAGGACAGATCTGTTGGTTCTTTTGGCAGTCCATGGTATATTCAATATTCATCTCTAGCACCATAATTCAAAAATTTTAATTCTTCTACTGTCTTTTTTATTCACTGTCCAGCTTTCACCAACATATGATATGACTGGAAATATCATGGCGTGAGTCAGGGGTGTATTTGTCATCAATGTGACATCTTTGTTTTTCAACAGCTTAAAGAGGTCTGTTGCAACATTTTTTTCCCAATGCAATGTACCTTTTGATTTCTTGACTTTTACTTCTGTGGGTGTTGACTGTAAAACCAACTATAGCAAAATCTTGGATGACCTCTTTTCTCCATTTATCATGAAGTTGCTTACTGACCCAGTTGTAAGAAATCTTGATTTCTTGATGTCTAGGTGCAATCCATGCTGAAGGCTCTGTTCTTTTATTTTCATCAATAAATATTTCAAATCCTATTACCTTTAATCAAGCAAAGTTATATTATCTGCACAACACAAGTTGTAAATGAGTTTTCCTGTATTCCTGATGCCCTGTTCTTCTTCATAATGTGCAGGTTCTCAGATTATTGACCCAGCATAGAGAGTTAGGAGGTACAGAGAAAGGATACATCCTTGAAGCAAACCTTTCCTGACTTTAAGCCAAGCACTGTTTCCTTTTTCTGTTTGAACTACTAGCTCCTAATCCACATAGAGATTCCTCATAAGTATAATTAAATCCTATTCTTCATAATGATACCCAAATTTATTGTGATCCATGCAGTCAAATGCATTTCCATAGTCAACAGAATATAGACATCTCTCTGATATTCTCTGCTTTTGGCTAATATCCATTTGACATTGACATTGCTGTCCATGGTTCTACATCCTCTTCTAAATCTGGCTTGATTCTTCCACAGTTCCCTGTCAATATACTGCTGCAGTTTCTTTTGAGTGCTATTTTGCAAAATTTTCCTTGTGTTTGATATTAATGATATCTTTTGATAATTTTCACATTCAGTTGAATTCCCTTTCTTGGTAATAGGCACAAATAAGGATCTATTTCAACCAGTTGGCCAGTTGGCTGTTTTCCAAATCTCTTGGCATAAACAAGTTAGCATCTCTAGTGCTGCCTCTGTTTGATGAAACATCTCTATTGGTAATTAGGCGGTATCAAATATATATATATATATATATATATATATATATATATATATATATATATTGTGTGTGTGTGTGTGTGTGTGTGCGTGTGTTAAGAGTAATTTTGATATGCACTCTTGATAGAATGCAATAGATAATGAAGAAAATTTTATCATGGATAATCTCTGCTTATGATCCTTTCAGCTGGCTAAACTAATTTACAATATCTTGGAATAGAGATCACAGGGGAAAATTTGGGACAAACCTAGAGATATTTGAGACAGAATGGTCAGTGAATTTCCCAGTGAATTTTGAGTTGCACTGAAACATAAGAAGCTAACACCATGCACAGTAGAAGGAATTTAATGGAATAAGAGCCAGTATTACAGTCTTTCTGGTAGAAAATTTATGATGTATGTGGAGAACGTAAAAGCCCTGTGAACTAGATGTTATAATGTAAACCAGAGAATTATGTGAGCTAATGATGGAGAAATAGGCAAGGGTCACAACATTGAATGAAGAAAAATACCTTAGGATCTGTGTGAGTGTGTCTTATTTGAGAAACTTTTCCGTAGAAACAGAACCTGAAAGCCAGGGGTGGTGCTGCATGCCTGTAATACCTGTGGTTTAGGAAGTGGAGGCAGGAGGATTGCAAATTCAAGACCAGAGGAAGTCTGCATAATTTAGTAAGCCCCTGTCTCAAAAAAGTATTAAAAACAAATCTGGAGGTGGCAGCTCAGCACTTGCAAAGCATGCAAATGCAAGGCCCTGGATTCAACCCCCATACCACAAAACAAAACAACAACAAAAAAAAAAAAAAAAAAAAAAAACCAGACCCTGAAGATATTCTTTCACAATTTCTTTCCTTTGAGATAATTGTATATTGCAGCTGGAATTGAATTTTGCATGTAGTTAGGATTTACTTCATTAATATAACATACTTATAGCATCATTTGTCACATTTTTCTTATTCTAACTTTCAAGGGTAATCTCCACTCTTCTAACACAGTTTTTTCTACCATATCATCTACTCATTATAAAACAACAAATACCTCCAAATAGTGAGTGTGTATATCACAGTAGACAACATATGCTTCCAATGAACCCTTCTTGCAGAAATAATATATGGAAGTCATTTTTTTCCTATTAAAATTTTCCATCTTGAATTATTAGAAAATATTAAGATTTAGAAAGATTTTTTAAAAGTCACAGATCTTTATTTTGCTTTCTATGCTCCAGACCCTGTGAGTTAAATATAATTATATGCATTTTTTTATATCTGAGAAAGGTGAACCTCAGAAAATTTAATTACTCTATAGCAAAAGCAAAAGTAAATGAATGAGAAAGGATATGTTCTACTCTCTCATTTTCAGAAGTGGGAGCACCAATTTAAAGAATATTTTCTTTTGAGAAAGGGAGTAGACACCATTAAGGTTTCATAATAGGCACAATAAATAAATAATTAGTATTTATTTTGCTTTGAAAATTAACTAGAAGACAAAATTCACATTCTGCATTTTAACTATTAAAGTGTAAATTTCAGCCATTCATTAGATATTCAGAATATATAAGTGCTAATGTAAAAATTCAGAATATTATCCATACTCCAAAGAGAAAATCAAAAGTACCCAGTAAATAGCTATCCACTATTCTTTCTACTCCCACTTCCTGGAAAGTACTAATTTGTTATCTCTATTTAAATTTAACTATTTTGGACATTTCATATAAAAGGGGTCATATGTCATAAAAGTTTCTTTTTCTGACTATTTTTACTTAGCATAATGTTTTTTAGGTTCATTAACAGTGTTTTGCTGTTCATAGGTGCTTTTAAGTCAGGTCTAACTCATACCAATCCTAGGTACAAATGAATAAAACACTCCCAGACACTGCTTTTCA
Source organism: Pedetes capensis (assembly GCA_007922755.1). Taxonomy (NCBI): domain Eukaryota; kingdom Metazoa; phylum Chordata; class Mammalia; order Rodentia; family Pedetidae; genus Pedetes; species Pedetes capensis. The sequence continues at coordinate 18,766 of VMDO01022345.1, read as the reverse complement.
TAGGGTTTTCAATGACAGATTGTTTCAGGAGTCGGTTGCCTGGTTCTTCTCCCATTTTTATGGTGCCAGAGATCAAACAGTAGGCCTCAGTGAGTGCAGAGCAGCACTGTACTGATTGAGTTAAAGCTCAGCCCCCATTAACATTGTAGTATGTATCAATACTTTATTAATATAAGGCTAAATAATATTCTAATATATGAATCACTGTTGTTTATCCAATCAACATTTGATGGACATTTGATTTGTTTCCATTTTGGGGCTATTATGAATATGATCATTTGTGAAAAAAGTTTTATGTGAGCACATCTTCAATTCTCTTGGGTATACACCAAGGAGTGGGATAACTATCTCCTAGGGTAACACTACATCAAACTTTTTGATTAACAACTACACTGTTTTCCACAGCAATTGCACCATTTTACATCCACTAGTAATATATGAGCCTGCAGTTGTACCACTGTGGCATCTGATCCCTTCAGATCTCAGAAGCTAAGTAGAGTAGGGCCTGATTAGTACTTCGAGGGGAGACTGCCTAGGAACACCAGGTGCTGTAGGCTTGGGAGAAGGACTTGGCAACCCACTCATAAAAAACAATCAGCCATTGAAAATCCTATGAATGGCTGAGAAGCACTAATACTGTTTTGCCTGTTGTACATAGGGATGCTATAAGTTGGATACCAACTCGACAGCACCTAACAACAACAGCAGCAGCAGCAGTAATATATGAATGTCCCAGTATCTCTTTGTCTTTGCTAGCACTAATTTTCTCTCTATATATACCCTATTTCCTTTTCCATTCTTGTCATCCAAGTTCTTGTCATGCACCTTTCACTCATCCTGCCCCATGGCTGACCCTCCTCTTTCTTTTTCTCCTCTTTCTCTATCTTACTTTATTTGACATCCATGTGGTTATGAAATGGTTTTTGATTTGTATTTTCCTTATTACTAAACAGATGGTTACTATTTCATGTACCTATTGACAAGCCCTTACAGGTTTTTAAGGTGCACTGTTTATCTTTTTATTCTTTATGGGGTTTCTTTATTCTATATACAAATGTTATCAAATATATATAATGTGGAAATTTATTTCATCTTATGAGTGGTCTTTTCAATTTCTTTGTAGTCCTATGATGTCAAAAAATTTCTAATTTACAAGAAATCTAATGTGTCTATTTCTTTTATTGATTATAGTATTTAAGTTTAAACAACCATTTTCTGATCCATAGTGATCACAATTTTCATATACATTTGTTATTACAAATTTTATAGTTCAAACTTATTTAGGCATTCAATCTAAGTTTTATTAAATATTTGTTATTTGTGGAAAGATATTAACTGGGGGTTACAGCACATTCATTTGCCTATGAATATTTATTTGTCTCAGAACCATTTGTTGAAAAGATTATTATGTCTCTCAGTGAAAGTTCTTAAGATCTTTGTTAAAAATCATTTGACTATAAATGCACACATTTATTTTTTGGACTCTCAGGTGTCTTTCATTCATCTACATACCTATCTATTCTTATGCCAGTAGCACATTGCTTGAATTATGGTGGATTTGTATAAAAAAATATGGCATTGAGAATTATGAATCATTCAACTTTGCTCTTTTAAAAGATTACTTTCACCCATTTTATTCCCATGTAAATACACATGAGTCTTAGTATGAGATTTTCATTTTGGAAAAAATAATTTGGCAGATATTTTGATAGGCTTTTCTTTAATCTGCAGATGAATTGATTTATATTAGCTATTTTAACAATACTAAGTCTTCCAGTACAAGTACATGACACATATGCCAATTTGCTTAGGTCATATTTAATATATTACCACACAATTCTGTAGTATTCAGGGTAAAGTCATTCAATTTTTGGTTAAATTTAGTCCTAAATATTTTATTATTTTTCATGTTAATGTAAAAAGTAATGTTTGCTTAATTTTATTTTTGTTTTGTTCATTGCTAGCACATAGAAATGCAACTGACTTTTGTATATGTAGCTTGTATCCTGCATCTCTGTTTAGCTCACTTTTAAGCTGTAACTTTTCTTGTAAATTCTTTAGGGTTTTCTGCCTGTAAGGTCATATCACTTACAAATAAGAATTATTTTAATTCTTTTTATGCATTTTACATGCTTTTTTTCTTTTGCTAGACAAATTGACCTCACTAGAAGTCTGAACATAATGCCAAATTGAAATGGTAAATGTAACCATCCTTGGTTTTTCCAAGTGTTAGTGGAAAAGCTTTCAGCTCTTCATAATTAATTGTCAAATTAGCTATGTGTATTTTTATTTGTGTTTATTAGGATTCAGGAACTCACTGTCTACTTAAAGTTTTTGTATCATTTTTAACATTGAAGATTGTGAATTCTTTCAAATGTTATGTCTGCATATATTGAAATTATTCTATCATTTTCATGATAATATAATATATAACATTTATTGGTAACCATATATTAAATTACTTTGTATTCCTGGGTAAATCTTATTTGTAATGGTTTATAAGCAATTTAATGTTGTTGTTGCTGTTGTTAGATCCCACTGAGTCTGGTGTGACTCATAGCAACCCTGTATACAATGAAACACTCTCAAAAACTGTACAATGCCCAGTACTGTGTTACCATTTCTGGGCTATTCATAGGGTTTTCAGTGCAGAATTGTTTGGGGGAATGGATTACCAGGTCCTTTTCCATTGCCTGCAGTGCTTGGTATTCGCAAGTGAACTCCTATCCATTGACTAACAAGCTGATCCTTCTTAGCTTCTAAAATTAGGCAGGATCAGAAGCTAAGGTGCTATGGATGCAGACAGTCAATTTAATGGTCTTCTATATTTGGGTCACCAATATTTGTTGAACATTTTTGCATACATATTCAAAGGATATTAGCATATAGTTTTCTTTTGTTTTTTGTTTTGTTTTTTACTTTTGTAAATCTGATTGTGACATCAGAGTGTACAAGCCTTATAAAATTATATTGGCGTGGTTAGTCAAATGTTTGAATTTCCTCAAGGACATTTTTATTAATTGCTCTTTTAAAATATATTTTAGCCATATTTCTCATTTCTATGTGTTGTTTGACCTGGGATTTAGTTCAGTTGGTAGAGTGCTCCTCCACACATTCTGAGGACGTTGATTCAATCTCCAGCACCACAAAAATGGGAGAAGGATGTGACAGTCCACTCTTGAAACAATTCTGAGAAGAAAAACAATCAGCCATTGTAAACCCTATGAAGGTTGCTACGAGGCAAACAGGGCATGATGCCATCTAGCAACAACATGTGTGGCTTATTTTTGTTTTTGTTTAAGGCTAGACAGTTTGAACATTATAATGTATTTACTCTGAAAATAAAATCCTTCCCTTCCCCCTAAAATTAAGGGATTTTTGCTGGTGTTTGTTGTGGTTTTTAGCAGTTGCATTTCTGACCCAATGTTATACTCTTTCTGTCTTAGATCCTGTGTAGTCTCTAAAATTAGCTTAATAGTCAGATAATAGTGGAACATATTTCTTTGACTGAAACAAAATGAAAGCTTCTTGAATTTTGCAAATCATCTCTACATATGTATCTTTATACATGACTTTAACATTTCTTCAGATGGCACTTCCCCTTTATCTATAAATTTAATGGCAATAAAAGGTGAATTCCTAGGACTTTCTCAAGACTTTTTGAGGATGAACACAATCTTGGCCTTGCAACTACATTTTTAGATTCCTGAAACTATGTTGGAGTTCTTCAAAATCCTAATGATCTCTTCTCTAACCCTCCCTGTCAAAAATTTTATCTGTTGCTTCCCCTAAATATCATTTTTTTGGTTCTGGTTAGCAACTTGTAACATATTTTCCTGTAAATGTTTTCATCAGTTGTCCCCTTGATATTCCTTAGCACTTGTATGGGTTTGATTTAGATAAGTGAAAGGCAAGTCCATTTAGTTTTCCTCTATTAAATCACCAGGCAGGCCACAACAACCAACCATATTTAATTTTTACTGGATCAGATCTGATTTGTTTTCATCTGTCCCACTACCTATATAGGAAATGCTGCCTATTTTCTCCAAAGTCATCTCTGACCTGAGGATTAGGTGATGCACCAGAGTAGATTAAATATTGAAACGTCTCTGATTTTACATGTATAGAGCTATTTTGCCTTGATTAAGCATTCATCAGACTGCTGAAGGATTTGGGTTAGAATTCACAATTCTGAAATATGTGTGGCTCTGACAGTTTTTGATAATTTTTGTGTTACATTTGTGAAAGGATGGATCTTTTAGTTACTTCATCATTCCCACTAATGTCATTCATGCTCACTCCTTTATTTTTTAATAATGTTACCAGAGAAAGTATTATGTTTGATTTTCCATAAATATTACTTGGTTTCTGTTATGGTTCAATTATATTTTCTTGCTACTCAATTTCATTGTGCCTTACTATGCATAAAAGGAAGAACTCAGAAAAATATTCACTTTAGTATCTTTTAATTTTTCATGAAGAGTATTTTATTTCAAGAGATTTATTATTATAAAACTTCTAATAACCCTACATTGTTGTTGTTGTTAGGTACCGTCGAGTCGGTATCCGACTCATAGCGACCCTCGTAGGGTTTTCAATGGCTGACTATTTCGGGATTGCCTTGGGAGTGGATTGCCAGGCCCTTCTCCCATTTTTGCGGTGCTGGGAATCGAACTTGGGACCTCAGAGACTGCTGCGCAGCGCTCTACCAACTGAGCTAAATCCCAGTCCGCAACCCTACATAGTCTATGCTTAATTTTTTAGGTAGTTAGAGTGCTACATTGTGTTGTTTGTGGTAACAATTTATTTTATATAAAAGAGAATATGTTTAGTTTTGTGTTTAAATGATTAAAATCAACAAAAAAATTTTCAACACTAGTAGACTATTTGTTTCTTTTAAATGCAGACCTTGAAAAAAGGATTAGTGGCAAGAAGTTTATCTGGAAAGTGATGCCAGAAAGAACTGTAGGGAATGGAGGAAGAGAGTCAATACAGGAAAACCAAGAGAGGATGTATTTATGTGAATAACTGATTTGAGAAAATGGGATTCAACCCCATTGGGAACCTTCTGGAACAACCTATGGAACATGTTTTAGAATCCTACTGAAGGGTGAAGAAATTGGGGTAATTATCCACTGACACCTGTCATTCTGAGGATTTTATGTGGTCCTTTATTTGTCTGCAATTTGGGGGCTGTTTGGAGTACAGGTGGAGCTGATTCCAGAGGACTGATTATACAGGAGTATTTGGAGGAAGTTGTCACCATATAGGTTACTGGTCTCCTAGTAACTTCTCAGCTAGGACAAAGGGAAATAACAACCATGGCTAAAATTTCTACATTAATAATACTTTAAAGTTTAATAGTATAAGAACACAAACATTCAATGATACAATTAAAACTTTCTCTTGAATAGTTTTCCTGTGGTGACATCTAAATTGTTATCTAGAAATTTGATGTTTCAAGGAAATTAAAATTATAAGAGACCTTGACAGTATAATTAAAGTTAATTTGACTCTAGTATAAAACTGGTTCAGGAGGGTCTTGATAGTTAGTCAATGCTAAAGTTCACCATGTGGGAAGAAAGAATACAATTAAAATGATATTAACACTTCAGTTTAATTACATAACACATACACTTCCATCAGATAACACAAAGATTTCTAGTGATGTAACATTTCTGTGTTATAAATAAAGCTTCAAATTGCTTTACCAAACTAAAGTAAAAAGACTCAATTGCAAAATTTAAAATGTAATAATGTTTTATGTTATAGTCAATGTAAAATTTTTTTTGGTCAGTGGAATAAAAATTATACTAACTTTACTGATTCAAGGTGAGGGAATAGCATATTTTTATGGAAAATATAGTGTAAATGTGATGTCAAAGAACCTTCCCTTGGTGAGGTAATATACATCATATGGATTAACACTCCATTACTAGAAAGAGATATTTTATCCCTATTATTCTTCTCTTAAATCTCATAAGAGCATTTTTAGGAGATCCTATTTTAGTAAAATGAAAGTGCTTTAAATCATCCTTCTCCTCATGACAGGATCTTAGTATTACAAATACAGCTCAGGAATTGCAAGACAAATACAGAAAAAACATGTTCTTTTTGTTTATTTGTTTTCTTTTTCTTATTTGTCTTTCCTTTTTTTTCTGTACTCTAGACTGGGGAATCCAGGAGGGAATAGTGTATAATGTCTTGTAACTATCACTTTCTATAAATAATTAGCAATTGAAATATTATAAAGGACACTTGATATCTGTTGCAAATAATCTATTCATATGTATTTTTTTCTTTTTAAAATTTATTTTAATTGTACTAATTTATGGAGCATAGTGTGATAATTTTATGCACCTGCAAAAGATATAATCAAAATATATAATGACTAAGTCAAGGTAGTTAATATATGCATCATCTTTTTCTTTTTTTAAAAATTTGATTAATACATGGCTCATATTTGGAGGGTGCAGTGTACTATTAAAATACACACAAGCAATGCATGCAGATGAAAAATGTTCTGTGTCCTATAGTCAAAGATTATAGTTCATAATAACCTATTATATATTTTATAAATAGTAGAAGAGAGCATCTCAAAATTCCAAATACAAAGTAATAAGGAGATGGAAATATTAATTGTCCCCATATATACCTTGAATCAAGTATACATTAGTTCCTCAATTTAAGCATAAAATTATTCTATTCTACCTAGAAATATTTTATTTTATTTTATTTTATTCATATTCTTTCAAATGTTAATGGGAAATATGTTGCTGTTAGGTGTTGTCATCAAGTCCAACTCATAGCAACCTTATGTACAACAGAATGAAACTGACACTGTGCTACGCCTGGCATTATGTCAGTGCTTCACTGCTATTCATAGGATTCTCAATGGCTGATAGTTTTGAGATTCAGGAATAGGCTGCCAAGTCTTTCTACCATTATTGTCATGCTTGAGACCCAAACCACAGAGAATCAGAGAGTGCAAAGCAGCACTGTGAGAAATACAAAAAAAATAAAAATATATAATTTTCAAGAAAATGTTGCATTTCTAAAGGTGAAAATATAAGCTTATAAATGCGTTTTGATCTATTTGAACATATATATGTAAACTATTACATATATAAAATATTCATATATATGCACAAATTTGATCTCTTTATTCTTATGTAATATTAGTTAATATCATTTTATGATATTTAGGACAAACCAGGGTTCTTATACTCCTTACTTCTAAAGAAATCTTAACTGTATAACTTGGAAATGTGCTGTCTTCAATTCACTTTATAATATCCATCACACGTATATTGCTTTATGAGTAAAGAATACAGTTTTGTTATTTTCCCCACCTTTCTCCTTTCTCCAGGCCTAATGCTGAGTAAGTAGCTGATTGCTAATATTCTAAGAAAGTGCATCATTGGGATTAAGGCACAGTGAAATTAGAATGTAATGGAATTCCTACCACAGCATCATTTCATTTATTAAGGATATAAGAACAATGAGGTCAAACCTATAAGAAGATCAAATCAAAATTGTTAAATAGAATTACAGTTACTTTTTAATTTAATTTTTGTCATATGTGTATGTTGATAATTGTTTTTCAACATTTTGTCCTTAGTTTATGAATAGTTAAGATAGGTGATAATTATTTTTCTCAAACAATATTCATAATATATGGAGTGAAATCAAGATAAAGTAATGCATTTTTAATTAAGTAATATAAAATTAATTTATATGTAAATATATGAATATGTTGATAAAATAAATTAATGGCATAAAATTAGACAGTATTACACATTTATGTTTATTTATTTTTTTTTTGAAATGTGATTGTAGGAAATATAAACATAAATCAAACTACTGCATGACATTATTTCACTTGGGATAAATAATTTCCCAATAGTTTCTTTATTTGGAGAATACTAATTGGGTTGCCAAAGAAATACAGGGAAATATTTTTTCATAATTTATAATACTTAAATGTATTAAAATTTCCAACATTGTCAAATTTTTTGTTTCATGAATGGATTCCTCAGTTTATTAAATGATATAAAAAATTTTCATAGTAAAAAGTCTGTACTTACAATGAATCTATACCATTAATTCCATGCTTTGTTAAAAATATACTTTCAAATAAATTTTTCTGTTTATACTTTATCCATCTTCTTCATCTTAATACCTTCTCAAATTTTCCATCTCAATTGAAAAAACTTGCATCTTCTTGTTAAATTTTTGTTTTATAAAGAAAACTTCACATTGCTTTTTCAAACCAGTGTTGAAATGAGTCTTAACTGCAAAATTCAAAACGTGATATTATTTTTAAATCAATATAAAATATTTATTGAGGTTAATGGAATAAATATTCTAATCACTTTAGTATTTTCTGATCCACAGGTATTGACCCTTTTTTGACATTTGTATATGAATCCTGGATACATTACAGATTGTTTTTACATTTGTAATATCTTACCCATCTTGAAAATGTAAATCATTCTTAACAGTTGTACCTTATGTGCTTTTAAAGGAAAAATAATAAGTGTCATAAAATCTAATTACTTAAAATGTTATAAGAAAATAAGTATCAATGTAAAATAGAAAGTTGTATTTTAATTCAGTTATCCTCTCCAGATGAAACAGTTCTCCTTTAGGAAGCTGAAAAGGGACCCATGAGAATTCAATGATGTAAAATACTTCTTCTCAACAGTTTGTTGTCAAGTAAAGACTTTTAATATCCTCAACAAAATATACGAGGGGATGAATGTGCTTTTAATGCTTGATCATGGCAAGTCATTTTGAAGGGCTCTGAGGAAAAAGATTTTTGAAGAGTTGCCAGATAAATCTGAAACAAATATAAAATGAATAACTTTTAGTGTAGTCATGTCCACAAATAGGCATAGAACATACTTATACTAAACTACTACTTGTTGTTTGCATGAAATTTTTCCCAGCATTCTTATAGAGTAGGTAAGTTAGTAGATAATATTTGAGGGAGTAAATTAAATGAGATGTGGGGCCCAAGATTAGGAAGGTACATATTTCATTATGGAAATAAAACATAAAACATCCCCAAAGGACTTAATCAGAATATATAGAAATATGTCTGCTTATGGGACCAAGAAATTATGATAATAAGGACATGGCAAGTATAGATTCTGTAGCTGTCAAAAGAATTCTAAATATTTTGTTTAAAGTATGGTTTGAAGAAAGCAGGAGGAATTTAACACTTCCTCTAGGAAAATATGCACAAAAATCGAGAAGGAGTCATGCTGGGTGTAGGTTTTTAGGAACAGTATTCATGTATCTTTGCTCTTCCTTTATGCTCCAGTCTGGTTTTAAACTTGTACTGGTGAATGGTTTACACACTGAGGGTTAGTATTTTAACCAATTTAATGATTTGTTAAACACAGAATCTCTAACTTCAAAAAAAAAAAAGAAGAAAAAAGAAAGAAAGAGCCAAAGACAGGAAGAAAGAAAGAGAGAGAGAGAGAGAGAAGGGAAGGAAGGAAGGAAGGTAGAGGACAGACCTGGCATGCTGGAATTTTGTATCTGCTGGCCACAATGAGGAAAAAAGCATTAAGAGAGTATAATTGGAAATAAAGTAATAATTTAGGAGCCTAGGTTTTAAGGAAGCATTACATTGAGAAAAATTGCTTATGTTTTTATATAAAATATCAATTATTTGCCTTATTTATTAACTAGATGCAGATCAGTAAATGTGACAGAAGTTAAACATTTCTTGTTCTATCAACAAAATAATGATGGTAGAGGTGAGACAGAGATAGTGCATTCATCTTTTGACTTGTTTCATTTATGCATGGGATACAATGTTGAGAAGAAAGACCTGTGAAATGTAGAGTTGGATGCATTGATTTGGAATTTAGCAATTCAAAAACTTTACTAGAATAATTATTTTGGAATTATTAGTATAGAAATGGTAGGTGAATTCATAGAAGAAGAAGAAATGATTTTAAAAAGTATATGTACATTGATAGATATTACTGATCCCATACTGGAATTATTTTATAATACTTATATATGCTTAATAGTCTAAAACATAAAAATGGGGCTGAATGCCATGGCGTACACCTGTAATCCCAGCAACTCAGGAGGCTGAGGATGGGGGGTTGTGAGTTTCTGGCTTCCTAGTTGTGAATTTGAGATAAGAACTAACCTGTACAATTTATCAAAATCCTGTGTCAAAATAAAAAGTAAAAGTGGGCTGTAAATGTGGATCAGTGATAGAGTCTATACAATTTAGCAAAAACTTGTCTTCAAAATAAAAAATCATAAATGGTCTAGAGGTGGACCTCAGTGGTAGAGCACTTTCCTTGCACGTATGAGGACCTGAGTTTAACCCCCTCAGGACAAGAAAGAAAGAAAGAAAGAAAGAAAGAAAGAAAGAAAGAAAGACAGACAGACAGACAGAAAGACAGACAGACAGACAGACAGACAAACAGAGGGAGGGATTTAGGGAGGGAGGAAGGGAGGAAGGAAGGAAGAAAAGAAAGGAAAGAAAGAAAGAAAGAAAGAAAGAAAGAAAGAAAGAAAGAAAGAAAGATCTAACATATGAACCAGCTATAACACTTCTCACCAGCAGCTGTACCACTGTGGTGTCAAATCCTGTCAGATCTCAGAAGCTAAGCAGGGTCAGACCTGTTTAGTACTTGGATGGGAAACTTCATGGGACCACCAAGTGCTGTAGGCTTGGGAGAAGGACCCGTAACCAGCAACCCACTCCCCAAAACAATCAGCCATTGAAAACCCTATGAATGGCAGAGAATCACTGACAATAGTGTTCTGTCTGTTGGACATAGTGTTGCTATGAGTTGGACACTGATTCAATGGCAGTAACAACAACAACAACAACAACAACAACAACAACAACAACATAACACTTCTGAATTTAGCATACTCAGAATCAAAGTCAGATTAATATAGATGTACTCATCTACCTATTTTGTTGCCATACTATTCACAATAGCCAAATTATGAATGAGCCTAAGTGACCACCAATGCATGATTAAATAATAAAAATGTAGTATACATACATGATGGAGTATTATTCCACAATAAAGAATTAAACATTGTTGTTTTTCATGAAAATGCATGGAACTAGAAATAGTCATGTTAAGAGAAATAATCTAGACTCCACAAGAAAATAATTACATGCATTTTTCTCATATATGGAATTTAAGGGAGAAAAGGCCATGAATATACAAAAAGAAGTATTATAGATGTTGAAGGGGGAAAAAGGGAAAAAGTTGGTGGATAAAAAGGGTAATAGAGGAGTGGATATGTTCAAAGTGCATTACATGAATTTATAAAATATAATAAAACTCAATTTGTATATTTAATTAAATAGCATTTCTATTAAGTATAAAAATTAAGTATATAACTACCATATGATCTAGAAATCTTACTATTGAGTAAATACCAAAGAAAATGAAATCAGTATGTCAAAGTGTTATTTGCATCCATATATTATTACAGACCTTTTCATGCTAGCAAAGACACTGAATCTCAGTTTTTCACAAATGGATGATGAATAGATAAAATGAATGAGGTATACATATGTGCAATAAAATTCATTCAGCCACAAAAAAGTAGGAAATTCTGTCATCTATAATAATCTTGGGACTATTACCAAAAGTTGATGGAAATAAGCCAGGAAATCAAAAACCAATTGCCAAATGTTCTCACCTTTAAATATTATTTGAATATGAAGTTGATTTTGTAGAAGTAGAAAGTAAAGTGATGGTACAAATGGGTTGGTAATTTAGAGGGAAGATGTGATTGTGAAGATTTTGGTCAAAGGATATATAAGCACAGATAGATAGGAAAAATACAAAATAAGAAAATGTGCAGAACAGGGTAAAATTTCTACTAATAGTCATAAATTTGCTATTTTTCTTTTCCTTCTTTTTAAGTACTGAAGGAGTTGAACTCATGCTAGGCAAGTGCTCTATCACTAAAATGCACAAAGTGCAAGCTGCCTCTGACTTCAAACCCCTGATCCTCCTACCACTACCTCACAAATCCTTGGGATTACAGGCATGTGCCACTACTCATGGGCATGACTTTGTATTATTATATGATGATAATGATTTATAATTGATTATGGTGATGATTATCTAACAGCAAGATCATACTAAGAGCTATTGGATTATACACTTTAAGGGGATGATTTGTATGATATATGAATTTTATATAAATGAAGTTATTGTAAAAAAAAAGTTAGCTGCAAATGGAAACTGAAAATACTGTATCAACACTGGAATTTATAGTAGATTAAAGTGTTAAATGACTTTTAAGTGTATTATAAAATATTCACACCTACTACTATGTGAAACTGGTTATTCTTCATAATTTTCAGGTGAATATTCAGACACAGAAAGTCTAATAATACTTCCAAAGCCATATATTATATTATGGATAACATGTGTCATGTCATATAAGCCATACATAATAATAATTAGGGCTACAGAACAGAAGAACTTTAATAATCAAACTGTGAGTAACAAAGCCAATTTCATTTATGTATGTTAACTTAAAATTAGTAGAATCAGAGGTGGGATGAAGGTATATAACTTTCCAAAATGAAAGAAGACATTATTTCATAGATGGCAATATATGGGATTAGGTAATTCTTCTGATGTTTATTCATACAATTTCTCTTTTAAAAATCTTCAACTTATGTCTTTTTAATACACATAATGATTTGATATAACTAATTTATGAAGGAATTTATGGTACCCTTAATACAGATTAACTTATAGTTTTTATTAAATTTGCATGTCACAGCAAATATACACTATGTATAGAAATGTGTTTCAACTGACAACAGCAGTAGTTTTTAGTGTTATTTTTTATTATTCAATTTTATTGGTACTGTTTCTTGAATTTAATGATTTTTTCTGTATCGTATTTCAATGATATTGAACTTGTATCATCTCAAGCTGTTGATTTAAAGCATTGACTGCACATAGAAATATCTTAGCGTTTTTAGTCAGTTTCTTCAGTTGACTGTATGTCTATCACTAAATGCAAAGGTTTGATTAATATATATTTTGTTGAGCAGGGATAATGTATGGTTTCCAGAATCCCCATCCCTGTGCATGACCAGAAGCTGGCAGCATATTTTCTCTCTGTAGCTATTATAATTCAAGAGTAACTGGGTAAATGATGTCCATTTTCTAAGATAAACATTGTCCAGTAAAATATTTGATGAGATGGAAAGTATTTGCCAATGCATGATAATTGAAAAATTTGCAAACACTGCTATACTAGATATTCTTTCAAAGATGTCTACTGTAAAGCATGAGATCAAATGGAGATGTGTAATTACTATCAGTCATGCCAGGTTATTTTTTTAAAAAAGACTACACTGAAGATGTTATGAATAACATAATTAGAAAATTTCATTCTGTCACTATTGACAAACCAACTTTTATAAACAGGAGCAATTGTCCTCATGGAAATCCATACATCCATACTTTAATTATTTTAGGGAGAAAAAGGAAGCTATTGAATGAGCACTAGAGAATTCAGAAAACGTAAAATTAATGAAATATTAATTTATATGGACAAACCTCAAATGTTTTACTTAGGTTGAACACTCTGAACTTTACTATCTGGGAGCACTTTTAAAACTCAAAAGTCCTCATAATGATTTTTTTATAATGGTAATCAAGAAAACTTCATGTCCAAAGAATATATGATTGCATATGGTAATGAAAAATGGGAATACCAGAGCACCTAATTGTACTCATGAGGAATCTGTACATGAACCAGGAGGCAGTTTTTGAATAGAACAAGGAAACTTTGCCTGGTTTAAAGTTGAGAAAGGTGTACGTCAGGGCTGTATACTTTCACCATATCTCTTCAATTTATATGCTGAGCAAATAATCCAAGAAGCTGGACGTATTGAGGAAGAACATGGCATCAGGATTGGAGGAAAACTCATTAACAACCTGCGTTATGCAGATGACACAACTCTACTTGCTGAAAATGAAGATTTAAAAATTTTACTAATGAAGATCAAAGATCATATCCTTCAGTATAGATTACAACTGAACATCAACAAAACAAAAATCTTTAAGACTGGGTCACTATGAAACTTAACAATAAATGGAGGAAAGATTAAGGTTGTCCATGATTTTGTTTGCTTGGCTCTATAATCAATACCTGTGGAAGGAGGAGCCAAGAAATCAAAAGACTCATTGCTTTGGGAAAAGCTGTGTCAAAAGATCTCTTTGGGATATTGAAAATTAAAGATGTCACTTTGAACACAAAGGTACACCTTACTCATGCCATGGTGTTTTCAGTCATATCATATGGTTGTGAAAGCTGGACAATGAACAAGGGAGAGAAGAGAAGAATTGATGCTTTTGAATTATGATGCTGGAGACGTCTATTCAATATACCATGGACTGCCAAAAGAACCAACAGATCTGTTCTAAAAGAAGTGCAACCAGGGTGCTTCTAGGCAGCAAGAATGGCTAGACTGTGTCTTGAATATTTCAGATATGTAGTCAGGAAAGACCAATCCCTGGAGAAAGACATTATGTTTGGCAGAGTGGCAGGTCATTGAAAAAAAGGAAAATCCTCCACCAGATGGATTGACACAGTATCTGGAACAATAGGCTTAAACATAAATAAGGTTGTGTGCCTGGCACAGAATCCAGAAGTGTTTCTATCGGCTGTACATAGGGTTGCTATGAGTTGGACTCAACTGGACGGCACCTAACAACAACAACATAATAATAATTCACTTAAAATTTTATAATAAAGACAAGTAAACTGATGATGAATTAGAGTTCTAGCTTTATCCCCTTAGCAAATATATTTTACAAAGAAGTTTCAGTATTCCCTACATTATCTCCAATATTACTATATGTTGTTGTTGTTGTTAGATGCCGTCAAGTCGATATCCCACTCAAAGCTACCCTCACAGGGTTTTCAATGGCTGACTGTTTCAGGATTGCCTTGGGAGTGGATTGCCAGGCCCTTCTCCCATTTTTGTGGTGCTGGGAATCGAACTTGGGACCACAGAGACTGCAGCACAGCAGTCTACCAACTGAGCTAAATCCCAGCGTGTTACTATATAGGGCTGATCATATTAGTTAACATGTCTGAGACTTTGTTTCCTCATCAATACGATAGCACATTAATAACATATTCACTATATAAAATTCAGTATGTATGGGAAGCTTAAAGTAAATTAAAAAGATAAAAGTGACATGCTTTATAAATTATGACGATTTATAAATTATGCAAATTTTTTACCATAATAGTTGTCTAAGTACAGACACACTTAATACAATTTTACTGAGGTAAAGCAAAAATGGGAGAAGGGCTTGGCAATCCACTCCCAAGGCAATCCCGAAACAGTCTGCCATTGAAAACCCTATGAGTGTTGCTATGGGTCGGATATTGACTCGACGGCACATAACAACAACAACAACAAAGTTAAATCAACAGTAATTGAAATTAAATAATTTATTACCAGAAAGACCCATAGAAACCTTTACTGTCATCTTTTATTTTATACATCAAATAGATAGTCATCTATTCTCAGCTTCAAAAGCAATACATGTTGAAGCAAAAGGATATGGTGACTTTTATTTATTTTTCTGGGGAATTTAAAACAGCCTTATTTGAGACTCTGAAACTTGCCCTTGAACATTGAGCAGCCACAGTAAAAGGAAGACATTACATAGTTAAAGAACTAAACAAAAGATTTCAAACACAGCTGAAGAAAACAAAATCAAATATTAAAATGACATTAGCAAAGAGCTGAAGATAGAAAACCAAAATGGAAGACCACACTGTGTTTTTCTCAAGTTTAAGGAATTGAAGGAAAGAATAAATAAATAAATAAATAAATAAATAAATAAATAAATAAGTAAAGTTTTGTGTGGCAATAGTGAAGGACTCTATAGGGAAAATATTAAATGATGCAAGAAACATCAAAAGAAGATGGATGAAATACACTGAGTCATTATACCAGAAATAATTAGTGGATAACCAACAATTTCAAGAGGTTGCATATGATACAGAACCTGTGGTAATGATGGAAGAAGTTGAAGATTCCTTACAGTTATTGGCAAAAACACAAGGCTCCAGGAATTGATGGAATATCAATTGAGATGTATTAACAAACCGATGCAGCACTGGAGGTGTTAACATGCTTATGTCAAGAGATCTGGAAAACATCTACCTGGCCAAGCAACAGAGAGAAGTCCATATTTCTGTCTATTCTCCCAAAAGGGGATTCAACCAAATGTGAAAATTATTGAATAATATCATTAATATGACATGCAAGTAAAATTTTGCTAAAGATCATTCAAAAAATGACTACAGCAGTATATGGGCAGTGAACTTTGAGAAAATCAAGCTGGATTCAGAAGAGGTTATGGAAGCACAGATATTATTGTTGATGTGAGATGAATACTAGCCAAAAGCAGAGCTACCAGGAAAGATGTCTGTCTATGTTTTATTGACTATACAAAGGCATTTGACTGCATGGACCACAATTATTTATGGATAACATTGCAAACAATGGGAATACAGAGCACATAATTATACTCATGAGGAATCTGTACAAGGAAAACGACGCAGTCATTTGAACAGAGCTAGACACACTGCCAGGTTTAAAGTACAGAAAAGTGTGCATCAGATCTGTATCCTTTCACTGTACATCTTCAATCCCTAGGCTGAGCAAATAATCTGAGAAACTGGACTTTAAGAAGAAGAACAGGACATCATGAATGGAGGTAGACTCATTAACAACCTGTGTTATGCAGATGACCCAACTCTGCTTGCTGAAAGTAGAGAGGATTAGAGACAATAATGGATGAATATCAAAGAACATAGACATCAGTATGGATTGTGCCTCAACATCAACAAAACAAAACAAAAAATCCTTTCAACTGGAGTAGTACACAGCATCATGATAAATGGAGAAAATATTGAGGTGGTACAAGATTTTGCTTTACTTCAGTCTACAACACCCATGGAGGCAGCAGTCAAGAAATCAAAGGATTCATTGCACTGGGAAAAGCTTTTGCAAAAGACCTCCTTAAACTGCTGAAAAGTAAAGATGTCACATTGGAGATGAGAGTATACTTGACTCATGCCATGGTATTTTCAGTCACATGTGAAAGCTGGATATTGAATAAGCGAGACAGGAGAAGAATTGATCCTTTTGGATTATTGTGCTAAAGACAAATATTGACTATCTCATGGATTGCAAAAAGAAACAAGAGATCTGTCTTAGAGGAAGTGCAATCAGAGTGTTCCTTGAAAGCAAGGATGGCTAGACTGTGTCTGATGTATTTTGGACATATTGTCAGGAGGGACAAATCCCAGGAGATGGACATCATATTTCGGAGAGTGGTGGATCAATGAAAAAAAAAGGAGACCCTCAACTACATAGATTGACACAATGCCTGCATAATGGGCTTAAACATACAATAGATCATGTGCCTGGAACAGAATACGAGAGCGTTTCATTCAGTTGTACATAGGATTGCTATGAGTCAGGCCTGACTCAATGGCACCTAACAATAACAAGAACAGACATAATTATTCCTAAACACCTACTATATATGAAGTACCATGTGATGTGTTAATTTTTAACAATTGGATAGAAAGATTGAGGTAACGCACAGAAGCTAGACACACCAACACTCTGGTTCTAGACAGATATAGGAAGGTGTTACTCAACTCTGGGTGTATACATAAACTTAATGATTCTTGAATGACTTATAAAAGCAAATCACATCTCATGGCAAGTGTCAATTCTAAGACACTACTTTGGGCTGATTGCAAACCTTTAGTTTCTCATAATTCACTTCCACTTGATTTCATAACAAAAAATATGGATAATATGTATCCCAAACACCACTTCTGTAAGAAGCACAGTGCCTCAAATCCTAGTGAATGGATTTGATACTGAAAATAGAGGAAATTGTAGAATGATTAAAATAATATGAAATTTTAAAAATTATCATGCAAATAAAATAAAATTTGGGCTCAGCAACTATGAACAATCAGGATTGTTTAGGTAAGGCAAGAAACGTGTAGGGTTCATTTGCCGAGTATCTCTTAGAAAGCCTAAACTTTTTCAAATATAAAAAACTTAATTTTTCAAACTAAACACAAACTTAATATTTTTAATTCCATGCTCCCTAAAAGATGAAGACATGGGATTCAAGGAAATTGCATAATGTTTATGGGAATATTTTATTGCCACACTGGACCTTGCCCTTGAACGTCGAGCAGCTAAAGGAAAAGGAAGACATGATGAAGTTAAGGAACTAAACAGAAGATTTCAGAAGGCAGCTCGGGAAGACAAAAACAAATATTATAATGCCATGTGCAAGGAGCTGGAGGCAGAAAACCAAAAGGGAAGAACACGCTCTGTGTTTCTCAAGCTTAAGGAAGTGAAGAAAAAATTCAAGCCTCGAGTGGCAGTAGTGAAAGATTCTACAGGGAAAATATTAAATGATGCAGGAAACATCAAAAGAAGATGGGAAGAATACACAGTCATTATACAAGAATGAATTGGTAGATGACCAACCATTCCAAGAGGTTGCATATGAAGAGAAACCAATGGTGTTGAAGGATGAAGTGGAAGCTGCCTTGAAAGAACTGGCGAAACACAAAGCTCCAGGAATTGATGGGATACCAATAGAGATGTTTCAACAAACAGATGCAGCACTGGAGGTGTTAACATGTTTATGCCAACAGATTTGGAAAA